>JADLZN010011036.1:0-34178 GCA_018155175.1 Sinocyclocheilus anophthalmus
GCACAAAAAAACAAAAAAAAAAAAAAACAGAAAACAGACCCATCCACAAACAAAACACAAAAAAAACCAACACCAACCCAAACAAACAAAAAGCGAAAAACAAAACAAACAAACACCACAAAAAAAAACAACACAACACACACCACACACCACACAAACAAAAACAACAGCCCACGAAAAGCACAAATCAAACGCAACAAAAAAAAACAACAACAACACCACCAACAACAACACACAACACACAAACAAAAAAATCAACACCACAGACCTCAAAAAAAAAAAACCACAAAACAAAAAAAACCACACAACACAACCACCACCAACATCCAACAAGGGAAAACACACAAGGGGGGGGCACCCAACACTCACAAAAAGCATTTCACACAAAACACAAAACCAAACACCCAAAACACCAACAACACCACCAACAGCAAAGCACCATGACCCAGGCCAATCGCTAAGTCAAACCTAATACACGATCCACACAACATTGCTAACACCCCGACACACACACACAACTCAAACACCACACACAACCAAGCCACCAACAAAACAAACCCAAAGCTATGGAGCTTTTCTTCCTTATTCAAATGATCTGTCTATTTTCAACCAGCTGGTGAGTAATCATTTTATTTTTTGTGCTGTTTTTTTTTTTTTTTTTCTTTTTTTGTTTTCTTTTTTCCTCTCATCATAAGTTAGATGTAGTAATCCTTTACCAAAAATGCTTAGTGGTTTACAAGAGCGTTTACATCCTTTAAGTTATGTTTCAAAACCACTTCATCTGACTCTAGTTTATTTGAAAATAAAACCGTGGTGACTTGCTTTTTTAACTCCGTTTGGTAAATACAAAAGGGACTTGGAAAGAGTAAATATGAAAATAAAATAAAATAAAATAATAAGTGTAGAGTGCGAGTGCTTGTGATTTTAATCAATTACAATAAAATCAGGAAGAAAAAAGATGTAAGACTCGTGCACAGAATATATATATATATATACATTATATATATATATATGGGTGCCGCACTTTTGTCAATTTAAATTTGGAACAGATTTATATAAGTATAAAAGGAGGGCCCCAGATAGCCTACTAAAGAATTTAATGCCGTTAATTAGGCCTATTAAAAAAATAAATAAAAAGTAATACAAAAATCTCAATCCTTCCTTGCTTTTGTAATTGCTCACACAGACTGAAAATCATTTACGCAATTCATATATTCAGCAACAATACACCAGGGAACTGCAGCTGAGTACAACAAAACGTAGTAGCCTATATGCCAGGCCAAGAATAATAATAGTGAATCGCAATAATCTTGGATCCGTGTTCTGTGTTTTTAAGGGGGCACAGTACGAACTGAAGGACAGTCCGGGCGTCCAGCATCCTGGATTTGCCCACCATCATCCTGCTTTTTACCCATATGGTCAGTACCAGTTCGGAGACCCTTCCAGACCCAAAAATGCCACCAGGGAGAGCACCAGCACACTCAAGGCCTGGTTAAGTGAGCACCGGAAAAACCCGTACCCCACCAAAGGAGAGAAGATTATGCTGGCCATTATCACTAAAATGACCCTCACTCAAGTGTCCACCTGGTTCGCCAATGCCAGGAGGAGGCTAAAGAAGGAAAACAAGATGACCTGGGCCCCACGGAGTCGCACGGACGAAGAAGGAAATGTTTACAGCAGCGATCACGAGGGAGAGGACGGCGACAAACGCGAGGATGAGGAGGAAATCGATTTGGAAAATATTGACACGGAGAATATTGAGAATAAGGACGATTTAGACGAGCAGGACGAGCTGCATTCTGATTTGAAACTGGACGGCAGGAGCGACTCTGAAATTTCAGACGGCTATGAGGATTTGCTGACCATCACCGTCACGTTGTTTCCGCTTCAGCGCTGTCCTGATTTAAAGAGGGGAGGTCTGAGCTGAGTTTACTGGTGCATCTCGTTATCATGTTTCTGAATGTGTAGCATATCTAGTGTTTCCAGGTAAAAGCTTGCTGAAACTTCAGTCTGTCTGTTGAGAGTCTTAATGAAGACGCATGTAATCATTTAGGCTAAATCTATTGACTTGAATGACTGGAAAGGTCATAGGAAAGTTCTGGACTATGGCACTGTGATACTATAGTACTTAAAATATACTATAGTATCATAATGACATGCTGTTCCAAAAGACTAGTTAAAAACCTATTACTACTGTGTAACATGTCCAAAGTGCCATGTTAGTATTTTGTTTATATTTTGCATATTTAATGTGATGTTATTCTGGAAAATGGCACACTGCTCTTCCTGTATCCACCTGCCCTCATGTGAGGTTATGTGCTCCAGTAAATGTGTGTGTGTGGTTTTACAGGGAACTTTTTCTCTCTCTGTGTGTGTGTGTGTGTGTTGCACGGGATTAGGGTGTTTTTTGGGGGACACAAATTTGTATAGTACATAGGGTATTATAATATGACAAGCATTTAAAAAACCAAAGGTGGGATTGTGGTTTATTAATGAGGACACTGCCTAGTGTCCCCGTAATTCAAAAGGCTTAAAAAAACATACTAAATGGTGTTTTTTTTTTTTGTAGTTCGGGTTGGGTGAGGGCGATAGAAAATACCATTTGTACATTAAAAAAAACCATTATGCCTTGGAGAATCCCCATAACCATACAAACAACCTGTGTGTGTGTGTGGTGTGTGTGGTGTGGTGTGACAGACACATGTATCGATCAGATGCCACAAGTCCGTCACAGTCCATACACACCTCCAGTTTATACATGAATCACACACATGCAGAGAGCAGATCATTAAGAGACGCATGGCACACATGATCAAAATGTCACTTATGATGAATATAGGACCGTTTGTAACTCCGTAACAGTTTCACTGCACATAAGCTCTTCATTCTGCCACAGACCGTCCAGAATCTCACACAGACCATAGAGAAAGAGAACGGATACTCACAAATACACCAGTCTGTGTTAGACACAACTCCAGCACATAAAGACAATAGACATCTGTTGTTATTATGATTTATTTAGGCCTTGAGTTTATTTGACTGGGTGTTGGAAGCTCTGCTAGAGTGATCAGTGTTTTTAAAAGTTGGCTGAGTTTGTCAGAGAAGCGTTTCTCAGCTGCTCATGATCATGTTGATTGTGAATGAAGTACAGCGACGCTTCTCCTGCTCCGTCTGATTCCTGATTATTCACCACACCATAGATCTGATCATTCAGTATTAACAGCATTATAAAGAAATGCATAAGCTGAAGACTGACACTCCTCACCGAAAATCCCCCATGAAGCATGTTTGTAATTTGTTCAGTGTTATTACAGGGCGCCTATTATGGGGGGGATTGGGGGGGGGAGGCCAAAATTCACTTTTGTTGTTGTTTGAACATAAATTTGTGTTGGCAGTGTGTGTACACAGCCACCCTATAATGATAAAAATCCACCCATTCCTTTTTTTAATCCCCATAAATCATGAGTGAGCCGAACACAATCCGCCATGTTTATCTTCACAGTAGAGCATTTAAAAGCAGCATTCAAGTAATAAATGGGGGTGGCTCTTAACTACAGAAGTATGCAGGAACAAAGCATCAGAGCAGTGAGATTTTTCTGTTTTTATTTTATCAGTTGGCTCTAATTAACAGTGTATAAAACAGCACTGTATTAGGCCGTTGCTGCATAGAACTTTTGCAGTGGTAACCACACAACCGGTTACTAACTTCACTCGTGGCCACCGCATCCCACCATCGTTTTGATTTTTTTACAGTAATAAAAATCATTTAGTTCAGTTGAGAACCGACACTACATTAAAAAAAAAAACTGAGCGCGGCTTGCTCATCAGCGTGCCGAACGACAGGCCGCATAAAAAAAAAAAAAACAACTCACAGATCAGATTTCTTTCACGTGAGGAGTGAGCTGACTGACAAGAAGAGTGAGGCAAGACAGACAATGCGATAGCTGATGAGGTAGTTTAGAAACGAAAGGCAAAAGCGCCCTACTGTACACTGCACCCCCCCCAAAAAAAAAAAAACCTCTTTAAATATACAAAATATAAAAATTCTTTAATGAAAACGTACTTACCGGCTGGTGGAGCCCCTAATACCCGCCGGCATTGTAGTCTACTCTCTCAGGATCAGGAAATGGTCCTCCATAAAATCTGCTGCACACAAATTTATATTTGGGTTGAACTGTTCTGGAACCGTGTTGTAAATACAACTTAACCACTTGGGGAAAAATGTTATTCTATATTCGTGAGTCCTCTTTTGGAAGACCAACAAAGTTAGTTTCCGCTTTCATCACAACGAAAACACTACAGCCGTCACCACACGGGCTAGCGCGCCGCGCGTCGGGGCGCGCGCGTGAGCAAAAGAGGCGTCGGGCTTGAGACCGGCGCGGGCCGGTGGATTCGATGAGGAGGCTTGCGGCAACCACATGTGACGACTCCGGCTGGACTCCGCTTCGTCCATGGTGAAAACCAATCCGGCGATCCACAGCACAAAGTTGATGTATTCCCTCATTCAGGCGACCAGCACGTAAAAATCAAGCTCTAGCATTAACAGCAGTATCGTCCCTTTTTTTTTTTTGGAAGGCCAAACAAAGTAGTTTTCACAACGAAGCACACAGCGTCTTCACGACATGGCGGCGGCAACAACACTACAGCGAGAATAAAAGTTACACCTTCTTTCTTTGCGTGAACATTTGGGCGGTGTTATGCCAATCTTCCCACATAGTGATGTGACATGTGGGGGCGTTAGAACGAGCCGTTTTAAAAGGAGGCGTGGCTGACTTTTAACTTTTTTAAAGAATATCTCTTTGGATTTGAGACTTTATGTCTTTGCAACTTTAGGGATCTTATCTATTCACGAACGGCTTGTAACACTCCAAAGAGCAAGGAAAAAATGAAATCGCATCATATAACCCCTTTAAAGTTAAACCAAGCGTCCTGTCTTCAGTTTGTTTCTGCATGCATGTTTACAGTGAGGTTGTTGTTAGCACATTGAGTTGATCTGTGTTTGTAAGAACGGAAACAAAATTGATTTTCATGTTGATGTAATTAGAATTAATGATTTATGAACTATGGATTGTTCAGTCAAATGAGGTTTCCAGTGGTTTGATATCATTGACAGTGGCAGCACTGCCACACATTCGGCTGCCGATCATCAGAAACTGACTGCACTGAGCTGCATGACGTACGTCCGGCTCAGTAGTGTCCGGTTATATGTATTAACAATGTGCCTCTGTTGCTCACATTCTGCTGATAAAGCTTTATTCAGGCTAGAATTGTTCACACTAGAATTTTTAACAGTGGCAGTGAAAGGGAAATACATAATTTAAGTAGACGAGAGATAACAACGAAATGCTGTTAAAGGGACCGTTCACTCAAACATGACAAATCCTTTACTCACCCTCCAATTCCGCCAAACCTGTTTTTCTTCTGTTGAACACAAAAGATATTTTGAAGAATGTGCTTAATAGAGTGTTGGGTGATGTCTACAGTCAAGTCACCTTTATTTATATACCGCTTTTAACAATACAGATTGTGTCAAGCAACTGAACGCATTAATTAGGAAATAGTGTCAATAATGCAAAATTCAGTAGTTTCACAGTGAAAGTGAAACTAAAAAGCGATCGTGCATTCAAAAGCAGTTTCAATGCCCCGCATATAGCGGCTCCCTGATGCCCGCATTTTATATACAGTATAATTACACAACGATATAAATGTGGGAGAAAATATTGAAATATATATTTTCCTCTCATCTCGTATTTATTAACTTTAGGAGTTCCATAGTACACGTAATTTTCTTTCAGAACACGGTATTGGGATGTGGCCGGATTGCGGGGGGTATGAGGGGGAGGGGAGGATCACGATGGCTGAGCCTGCATCGTGAAGTCTATCAGCCCAACCCTAGTGTGTTACCAAACAGTTGACGGATCCCATTGACTTCCATAAGTGAAAAAGAGAAAGAAGTTGAACAAGAATATTAGGGAAAACCATATATTGTTCAGACTAATTCATCATTTAATATTTAAGCATTTTGAAATGATCAGCATTGGCTAGCTACCATCAGTCTTGCCTGTGGCTAATGCACAACTTCTGTTTGCAGTAAGAAATGGAGCTGTATATTAGGATGAGCTGTGCAGTGTGCTGATGCGAGTGTGTTGTGTTTGTTGCAGCCGGCGGCAGGTTGCCGGAGTGTGCGGGCTGCAGACAGCGCATCTGTGATGAGCAGTACCTACAGGCCCTGGACACGGACTGGCACACGCTGTGCTTCAGGTAAGAGCTGCACTGCGTCTGGAGGAGCGATCCGTCAGCGTGACAGGGAGTTTGCCTATCACCAAAACTGTTTGCATTGCTTCCTGAACCGCTTTTCAGTAGGGCTACTGCTACATGATCTACACCACCAAGACAAGGCATTTTATTTCATCCAAGTTGTGAATTTAGAGTCCAAATGATGAGATACACAGAACCTGCCATGCAGTGCAGTCTGATTGACCAACAGATGACCCTAATGAGACACTTCGTCAAAGACTCACTGACTCCATCAGAGCAGATCATTTTACATGCTCGAAAAATCAAGTCAAGAGAAATGTTGATTATTCATGCCATTCAATAAGAAATACATTTCATTTGATACCCTGTTTATCAGTAAAATGAATGAAAATAAATCAAAATTGGTTCATTTTAATTACCCAAATATTTGTGTACTTATTAGAGTACTAATAATTGCGTAGATTATTCGTATTTATACACACATTCGAACTTCTCACCAAAACTTTACACCTAATTCTCATCACCTGCATATGCACATGAATTAGTTCTTAAGCTCGTCCTAATGTTAGTGAATGTGGAGGATTGTAAATCAGCGGCCACATGCACAAGATCAGTCGTTTGCATTAAAGATGCCCAGACCATCTCCATATATGGGGTTTCCTTACAGCCTCTCCTCCACGCGACACCATATGACGCTCGCTGTCTACAGACGCGCTCTCACCAGATCTTTGAGCAATGCAAAGAGTGCAGTCCTCAAAACCAGTTCATACACGATAAAACACCTTTTATACAGATCCAGCTTACAGAGCTCTCATTAGCCGGCTGTACAGATGCGCGCAGCTCGAGCTTTAGTCTAACACAGCTTTTCTTACTCTTTCACTGTATATGATGAACTCATTTTAAGATGAAATATACATTTTATT
The DNA here is from genome assembly GCA_018155175.1 of Sinocyclocheilus anophthalmus. Classification (NCBI taxonomy): domain Eukaryota; kingdom Metazoa; phylum Chordata; class Actinopteri; order Cypriniformes; family Cyprinidae; genus Sinocyclocheilus; species Sinocyclocheilus anophthalmus. The sequence goes on from JADLZN010011036.1 coordinate 7,182, forward strand.
GTACACAACGATTATCCTGAGATGAAGCATATCTGATTCTATAGATTCTATAGATTATTAAGACCGGCCAGAGTTGCGTATGTGTGCATTCAGCTGTTCCTATATTTTACTTAAATTTAGAATGAATTTTAGAAGGAAAATATTTTAGTGAATCATGATTTCTCCATGAAAACATTCGTGTGTACGCATACTCGGTGTGAATGAGACCCGTTGTTAGCGTATTCTAGTTTTCTTGTCATTGTTTTATCTTCTTCAGTCACTATGTAGGCAGTCCGCTCACAGAGATTTGAAACAGAACTTGTAACAGTGTGTTACTTTGCTCTGCTTGTGTATTTTATTAAACCTTTCTTAAATCTCTCAGTTACTGAGGTACAGTAACTGAGAGTTAATTTCCTCAGAGCCAAACAAACGCTGATCGACTCGTGTCTTGCCCTAGCAGAGGAAGTAAGATGCTTACAGGACAGATAAGAAGCGGCTCTCAGTGTTGAACAGAGCTGCTTTTGTCTTTGTTTTCTGTGTTCATCTCCTGTTTGGGGCTTTTTTGCTGTGTAATTGTTTCTTTCCCAATAATCCATCAGGCCGCTGTTTGGTCAACATGCTTGGGTTAATGCAAGCGCTCTGAGATTGGGAAAATACATTCAGTTGCACAATTCTTTTCAGCAACAGTGTGGAAGGCCGTTTCATCATCAGTGGCAGTGGAGGAAAACACTCACTGTGTGACTCTGAATAAGTGAGATTGTAAGGGTGTTTTGGGCAGTTGCTGACTGACCCAATTAAGAAGAATCCACCCTTGAGTTATCTTTGGTCTGTAGATGTAGCTCAGGTTCATCCTTCAGCGTGCATCTCCTAATCTGAGGAGTCATTCATGTCTGGAGCACATGTTCAGGTCCCTGAGCAACAGCTCCACTGCAGAGACAGTGAACAGACACCAGACTCGTCTTCAAGTTCCTACACACTGCGAAACACACACAACCCACTCATATTTACACAATCCCCATCCCAAAGCCTCTTGTGAATCGCTCATTGAAATGCTGAAATCAAGTTGCTGGCTGCTTATCCAAACACTTAAAGAATGAGTTGTGTTCTTTATGCTAATATTAAAGAAGACTAATCTGTGTGGCTATAACAGGAACAGTCATGCTTGCTGCAATCTGATTCGCTGGCGTTAAGCAATATCTGCACAGGATTTCAGAAGTTAGTTGGGAAACTGTGTTTACAGGTTCATACGATGGTAACACTTAACAGCAAGTTAAAAAATATTAATGCTCAGAATTCTGTGTTTCATTTTGTTATAATTATGTGTGTTAGTGGTGTTTTTTTATTGAACTGTTTGAAAATAAAAATATTACATCAAATTAGTTCATTATTAATGCTATTAAATAGTACATTAAAACATGTATCCTTCAAATATTCTTAGATTTTTTTCAAACATTGCATTAAAAAGATCAAATGAAAGTAATACAACAACAAAGAAACACATACAAAAACCAAAGAAAAAAAAAAAAAACAAGTGGCAGGCCTATTGCACTTACACTACAAGACTTAATGCACAGATCTATTTTACAGCATAAAAATATACCTTTTATTATGAATGGGTTTTACTCAGAAACCAAGCAAACAAGGGCTTTATAATCAATGAAGCTCATATCACTTCAGTTCAGCCACAGTTCTATCATGATAGCTTTTCGTAGGGATTGGCATGGTAATGTACATGAAAATGTTAATGTATTTGGTCTTGGCGGAATAGATCTGCTGCTCCTACTACGGCAGAGCAAGTACTGAGACTTGCTGCTGCCAATACATCCACAACATGCTGCTGTGAGCATGTAAGAAATACTGCTGCTGCACATATAACATACATTAAATAACCCCATATATAACATACATGAAATTACCCTGTAGCAGATTTATACAGGTGGAGCTGGGGAAGGTGGGGGATTTCTGAAGCACGCTGCACTGCTACGGCAAGCACTAGTCATATATTTGAATGTTGAGTAGCGAGCTCATTGGCTACCGATACAGTAGGGATCCAATCAGCTGTGCCATGTGATAACGATGCGTTTATGTCAGATTGAGTTAGACCTATCGGACAGCGCCATCTAGAGTTTCATGCCACAACTCTGTATTCGGTATAACTTCCATTATATCAAAATCTGTCTATGCCGGCACTATTAATCTCAATTTACAATTGTTTGTATACTTTGTTCTAGCGACACTGAACAAACTCAGCTCTCTGGTTGTATTGCGTGGTTCTACCTAAATCGTCTGATTGGTCACTGCATTCCACACGCTCACACACATGACTGTGATTGAATGCGCAGTAAAACACTTTGTAAATAGAAACCTTTGGCGCAGGGCGCTCACACAAATGCTCATGAGAGTGTTTGAAAGCAGAAGCTCATCAACCGGTAACGGGTTACGTTTTCAATATTTTAGTATTGACTTGGTACCATAGTACTTGTACTTTTAACAACACTAATGTATATGAAATAATCTCTTTTGAAATCAGTCATTTTGATTGAAAGCTGATAAAGAGTATATGAGGAGTACTGGTCAGATTGTGGTTGTCTGGATCAGAGCTCATGCAGATATTCAGAGGTCTGTGTGTGTAACGCCTCACCGCGTCATCGCTTCCCTCACAACAGCGGCTTTGCTTGTTTTCTGGTGTGTCACTGAGTCACAAAGCACTAACCAAATGCAGAAGCTGAACTTCCCTATAGCGCTGAACCGCACAGATCTGCAGACCTCGTCTTCCCTGTGTGAGAGCCGGTGATTTGTCAGTCATTGTCCTAACACACTCTAATCCAGCGGATGGAGGATCAGTTCTTGTTTTCTTCCTCAGAACAGTCCAGATCCGCTTAGGTACCGTGAATGAGCGGAGGGCCGGATCTGTTAGAGCAGATGCTGTGTTTGTGATTGCAATAGGACTCGAATCACGGCGTGACCATTAGGCTGCCTAATCATCAGCTCTGATCACGAGGGAATAATTGCATCAATGTGAGGTGATTAGCTGTGTGTCATGGCGCTCATGAGGACCAGTGTTGTGTTTTATGTAAGAGGCGATTCTTGTGGCCCGAGTGCAGCCTGTGTCAGCTGAGAGACCAGCGCAAGTGAGCCAGAGTTTCCAGATTAGATCAAATGATATTTTAGGGGAATTTACTTCCTTGGGTTTTACTCTTTCATTCGCTCTTTTGATTTCATTCTTTCAGTTATTGCAAATACCAAATGTTTGAGGCAAATATCTGAACAAACAGCAGTTAAACACAGCAGAGTACTTGACAAAGTAAAAAAAGCATCACGAATGCATTGAATCTGTTTGTGTGAATTAGCCTGACTCGGTACACTTGTGTTATGATCCTTATTATTGCGCCAAGTAGGATTTGTTCCTGGATCAAAGTCCATGTTGGTCAGTAACTTTGTTCATCACCAGGTTTTATTGAGAGTTGGGGTGGGCGATATGACCAAAATCTTATATAGCGATATATATCTCAATGTAGTTATTCTTGCTTTTAATAAGGTTTTTATGATATAAACATTTTTGATACCATTGAATTCTCATAATTCTTGTCACGAGTGTTAGTATCACAAAAATAAAAACTAATATAAGCATAAAACAAGAAGCAAAAAATCTCAAGCTCATGCGTGCAAGCGATACATTTTCCTGACCATGGCACACAGCGTAACTGCGATAAAGGCCATAGTCCAAAATCTCTACCGGTTACTCGTGTCTAGCGGTATATCGCCCAGCCCCAGTGAGAGTTAAGGCTGGAGGCTTGTGAAATATTTTTGTTAACATTTTTTTTGCCTGTGATTTTAGGGATTGTTGATATTAGGGTTGGGGATTTCTTTGATATGAATGTTGTTCCATAGCTAACAGATCTACTGACGACTCGCTCAAGTGACTGTCTTGAGGGCTTGAACAGCATCCCTGGGATGTACCATTTCCCGCAGATTTGAGGTGGTTAATGGTGAGGGGTTGGTTAAGCAGTATAAGGTATAGTGATATGAACTAATAAAACTGTTTAGTTCCAGAGACACATCCGTCCTGTGGAGCAGAAAAACTCTTATGCCTTATCTGGCATCTATCTGGTATCTATCTAGTCAGCAAAAGCATTTCCACTGGGTTAGGAAATTGGCACGATGGAGAACTGTCTCCGTGCCGAGACAGAGGACTTCATGTGCCGATGAAAGAGAGACTGTGGATTTTTGTTTTTTTTTTTTGTTTTTTTGGAGATGGCAGTTTCCACATCTGTGGGCCCACCGGGACGAGGGGCGGAGTTTCGTAATGAGGTCGCTCTGTTCCCATCTGTGACATAAGTAGCTTATACCTGAGCCAAACCTTGACCAAGTGTATTTAAGTACCTGCACAGGAAATATATGCAAACATGGATTTAGGTAATTTTTTGTTTTTCGCTTTGCTGTTTCAGTTCTCACTTTAAATATCAGTTCAGTTTTTTGTTTAACTGGTCTGAGGTATAGTTCTGGTGGGGTTTTAAGTCATGGAAGGGATGAAGGCTGTCACTGAAAGCAGCCTGCAGACTAAAGCAATGTGAATGGTTGAAGGCCGGTGTGGTTTATTTGCAGGGCTGTTAGTTGTTCCTTCGGTGGGGAAACACAGTTTTCCTGGGAAGACATAAATGGAGCTTTAATTTCATGGGAAAGTAGCTGTGAACCTGAACTCTCAGCAGGGGCCGAAAGCACTCCACTTCACATGAGAAACTAGTCAGAGCTGATGAAGAAAAAGTGGGTATTCACAACACAGTTGAAAACAGCGTCCATCACGCTGCTCTGGATTTACTGCAACTTAAATGATAATAAAAGCATTCGGAGTAGTTACTAGGGGGACTTTACATTATTGATGGGATATTCTGTGTTTGCAGACTGATCAAAAGTGTCTCAGGATTGGAGTTTTGTTCAATTCACTAACCCTAGCAGGAGCAATGGTAACAATGATGCTGGACTTAGCCAACACCAGTAATACAATCTCATAGCTGGCTTTATTAGAGCATCTGTGCTACACACACTGTGTCATTTTTCCCCAAAACTTACACCAGTCCAGTCCAGTTCATTATTTCTATCAATAACCTTTCAACTTAAATCAGCTCCACATGTTGTAGTTGCGAAACGCATTACAGCTAGAACACTTCCAGTGTTTTCCAATGACATAATGATGTTTCTGGCCAAATGCAGGGCAGCGGCTTTCCCCTCGGAGCCCTGCTTCCTCCTGAGCTTTCTTTCTTACTTTCAGGGAGTTTTTCTCTGTCGCAGTTGCCTTGTTTTTGTTCCCAAAAGGGTTTCAGCCCTAATCTGCTCTGTAATGCTGCTCTGTGGTAATTGGTATAGTTAAAAACAGCATGTAAATGAATTGAGTTTCCATCCGCGCTGCTGGGAAAGTGGCGTGAGAATATCAGAGACCCTGTTACTGCCGATCCATCAGTCATAGGCTTGTTTTATGGAGATGTTTCTCCTGAGAGCATCTGCTGCCAGCGGTTTGTCAGCATAAAAATAAAGCTTCAGGATTGAAACCCTAAAGCCATCATAGATGATGATGATGATGATGATGGAAGTAAGTCAGGAATGAGTCCTTAGATTGATTCAAATCAATTCATCATAAGTTCAAAGCTTGTGTTTTGGCTTTTAGGATGAATTAAAAAGAATCTGCTCACACCAGTCACTGCATGGCCACAGGAGCGGTGTGTATTTCTGTATTTGGGTCAAAGACGAGAAAGGGTTTTCAAGCATCGAAACAATGAGTGTAATACAGCTTTGAATAGTAGTTTTTGTTTTTTCAGTACATTAGAATGTGTCCTGTTTAATTAAATAGTTTTTTTTCTAAGCAAAAAATAAATATAAATTGTTACCATGAAACCATGTTACAGAAAACAGCCACTAAAATGTAATTCAGTGTTACAATCTTGTGAGGCATATTTACTACAAGAATCAGTTTATGACATATTAAAAGACTAATTCGTTTTACCCCAAATACTACTTACTTGTATTTTTACATTTTTAAACTTTGCCACTATTTTGGCCGTTTTTTACTCATTTAAAATGCAATAAAATTTAGTGGACATTTAAATGTCTTTGACACATTTATGTTTGCTTGCCATGATTTTGTGCCGCCCTGTCTTTGAGTCTGAGTCTTTCTCATCACATTTGATTCAGCAAGAGTTAGTACAGTTCCCCCTCTGCGTTGACGGAGGTGAGCTGAGGCTTGATTCCAGTCCTAGCAGACACTAACGGCTGATCTCAGGTCAGTGGTGGCTGGGGAAGTTTCAGCGCAGGTCAGATCAGATGAAAGCCGTGTGAGGAACTCACTGTCATTCACACACGTCTCCTTCAGCAGCCAGGCTGGATTTCACTCCGTTCAGAAAGATCAGTTTGATTCATCCACACAAAACATCTCTGATGGCGTTCCGGCATCGCAGAGGAAGGTAGGACGAGTTTGACTGAATAAACACAAAACCTAGGGATTAGACGAGTGTAGATCGAATAAAAGGGTCGTTGCTGGATGGCTGGGGCTGTACCAGTGGGTGGGGTAACCGTAACCCTGGAAATCATTATGGTTGGACCGGTACGGGATGTGAGTATGAGTGGGTTGACTTACATCTTATAACAAGGGTTTATAACGTAACCTCTTTTACATAGCACTTTATTTAAACCCATACACTTTAAATACCTAAAAAGCTATGTGACTGTTAGCACGTGATCAGATGGTTTATCTGAGAAAGAATATGGAAAGTTAGCTTAACCCCTCAGAATAACCTCAGCTCACTCCACGACACACGTTTATAAAACAGCACAATACTTTTTGAACCGTAATTGTTGTTTTTATCTTTTAAAAGTAACTCTTATTTTTTATCAAGTGCTTGCTTTGATAAATTGGTTGCAACTGCATTTGTGAAAGTATGTCATTTGGTTGATATTTTGCTGTTCAGGGGTTGTTTTTTATTTTAAACAAACATCACAGTTTATTTAAAAAGCTGTAAAAATGTTAAAATATGTAGGATCCTTTAATATTATCAATAATAAAGTTACATTTTTACAATTTTATAGATAAATATTTAGATCACCAAACCAAAACAAGACTGCATTACTAAAAGCGTAGCGGACAGAAAATGTGAAGTGTACAGTGACAATAGCTGTAGTTACACTATAACATTGTATGCTGTAGATATCTCTAAACCTGACTCTAACCATTTCTCAAAAATATAAGCAGTATCAAGAAAAAGTATCAGACAGACCCACGTAAGAATTTTTATCCTAATTTTTCTCACAGGTTGGCTGTAAGGTTCTTTGAATTAGCTGAAATAATTTGGCTAACTCTGTAGTAGTGTTTTTGTAGGACTGCACCACTGATTTGTACGTCTGTAAATTTGTTCATACACACATGATTTATGTTTTAGATGCATTCAGTGCATTAATATTGTGTGTTTCAGTTTCTATGCACATGTAAGTAAATGTCATGTGTGTGAGAACACCTTTACGTAAATAATCAATTACCCGCAATGGGGGGGGGGGGGGTCATGGCCCTGTACGAACTTTCAAAAATGCCATCTTCAGCTACTACCAGGATATGTATGTTCTACGAAAACACGTATTATCATTCTACAAAACACTGTCCAAAACAAACACTAAAGTAAAGTAAAGTAAACCCAAAACTAAATAAACTTAAAAACCAAACTAAACAAAACACAAACACACACCAAAACACTAACTACACTCCATCTAAACATCAAGACTTAAAGTAAACTAAACTAAACATTAAACAAACTAACACAAAACTTGGTCAGTTACGTATGTACCATGTGCCTCGATGGAAAGAACGCTGCGTCGGAGAACGCTTTGGGACGCCTCTGTGACAGCTCTGAATACATGTTTACTCCGGTCCAATGGAAGGGCGCCCTGTCACGGCGGTGACGTACCGACCAAAGCTTAAGCAGTTCCGGCAGATCCAGCGTCAGCTTCTAGGAATTAAGCAAGCGCTGGCAGGGATGCCGGAAGTATGGCACCGAGACGCAGCGTCTCGTTCCCTTCGGGGGACCATGGTTACATACGTAACCTAGAGGCGTTCCGCTTCAGGAACTCGAGCTGCGTCGGAGAATGCTTTGGGAACGAGAATACCCACTCCACCATGCTTACAAATCCCTGCCTAGTGTGGAAGCCTGCACAGCTAGGGTGAGAGAACAGAAGAGCCTGGAGTTGCTCGCATGTCTAGACCATAGAATCTCATTTTCTATGTCCAGACAACAACATTTTCTGTAATTCTTTTATTCTGGCATAACCGCCACATCTTTTTCTCAACTACATCGTACAAAGCTGCGGCGAGTTACTAAAAAAGGTAAAGAAACATGAAAGTCCTTACCCCTGTGTGATAGTTTTCTTAATTGTCTCCAGTCCTTTTAGATTAAATGTAAAATTTTATTGTTCGTGTTCAAATCTTTAAACAACCAGGTCCCATTGTATTTGGCAAACCTTTTAATCCCATTTAATCCTCCTAGAACATTACGATCAGAGAATCAAAAATTACTTGTAGTGCCTAGAACAAATCGCCTACATAAAGGCGATCGGGCCTTCGCTGTGATAGGGCCGAGACTTTGGAATGAGTTGCCCCTGCCGATCAGGTCTGCCAAATCACTGTACATTTTTAAGAAACTGTTGAAAACCAACATCTAATGTCTGGTAGGTAATGACTTTATCATTTATTTATTCATTATTAATTTGTAATTTATAGGGAATTGATGATTATTAATTTATTCAGGTTTTTTTTTGCTAGAACTCGGGTCTGAATGTCCCAAATCCACCTGATCCAACCATTCCAAATTTGTTAGTTTTACTTCAAATCAAGGTCGTCCAGCGAGCCAGTGATTTTGGTATCTTTTAACAAATTTAATATGTGTTTTCTTGGCCACAGTCAACACAATCAAGATTATTTGTACGTTCTTAACAGAGGTAATTATTATAAGTAAGCTACGAGATAAGTAGCAAGCAGGGATCTTTTTGGCATAGGTTTAACCTTGAAATTATATGAACCAAGACATTCTTTTTTATAAATGAAACATGAATTTTATTTGCTAATCTAGATTACATAAAAACCTAGCTAAAACATACACATACACACAAAGATTCGAGGAAATGAGTTGACGGAGTTGCATGTTTTCAAAGTCCTAACTCGTTTAACGAGTTGTTTTAAATTCAGCCTAGGAGAACACTAAGCAGCGATTGTCTTATCTTTACTGTTTAATTCAATTCTACGCCAGGTCAGCTGAGTTGAAGATTTTGTTCGTTACTTGCGTTCTTTGGTTGAGAGCTGAAACGCTGAGGTGATTCAGTCGCTGTATCGGACTTCTTGGATGTCTGTTGAGGGGAATTCCTTCGCTGATTGGCTGTTGCTTTGACGTCGGAATGACGTATGAGTGACGTCCTTTTGGGAAACCCCTCGTAGTAGTAGTTGGTTCTTTGATGACACAGAGGCTTGAGTAGTTCTGCTGAAAAAGTCTCTGTTTGCAAGACTTCAAGTTCTTTGAAGATCGCGCAGTTTCTTATATTGTCTTGCTACTGCGGTGGTATGGCATTGCGCTTGTTCGTGGGCTCACCAAGGTGCAAGCAAACTTCTTTACGGGAAAACAACAAGCAGTAAGCAACGAATCTGTGTTGCAGTGGGGTTTTGATTTGCGGCGTAAGTCCATCCCACTGGTCGCTGTTCCAATCAGATGGTGGCTGCGGTTTCTGGCCACGCCTGGTGGTATGTTGTTTGGAGAGTATTTTTGCAAGTTTTTAAAGAACTTCTTATAAAAGTATCATCACCAAATAAATAATGCTGAATATCAATTATTCATTCACACCAATGTTCTGTGAATACAACCGGCTCTCATCCAAACCCAAACAACAGGTATTTTGCATACACAACAATCGTAATTAACTAAAAAGAAAAGTTAGAAAGCAACGATTAAGATATCGTGGTTTCAATAACACATCACACATATTTACGACATAAAACATATTATTTGTGAATATCGTTGCTCCAATGCTTTCAGTGATTTTTAATGATTGTCTTCTGAATTGTCTGTGTACATTCTGTTTCTTTCTAATTCAAAGGAAGTAAGAGTTTTGGTCATGCGGGCAGCTGGTGGTCGAAAGTCCATGGGATAGTCATGTGGCGTCACGCTGTACATCCTGTGCTGGCCTGAGGGCGTCATTTAGTCATTTTCCTGTTCTAGAGATAACGGGTCCATACATCCATGAGAACGAGGCATCCATATGTCGTGAAAGGCTTTTCAGCTCTGGTACAAAAGGTCTCTGTGGTATCTCTTGATTAGATTAATTCAAAACCTCATGATGGTGATCCAGTGGCCTCTCCGTGTCCTGTATATGAAATCCCTACAGTAGCTATCACATGATTGATGTGGTGTGTTTTATATTTCGATGTGGTGTTTTATTTTGTCGATGTTTGTTTTCATTCTTGTACTTTTTATGTAAAGCACTTTGGGTCAACCTCGGTTGTGTTTTAAATGGTGCTATATATAAATAAATGAACAAGAACAATCTGACGAAGGTAATGGGCATTGACCAACCTGCAGCGTTGCAGATGTCCTTCATAGACACACCTGCTAAAAAGGCCTTGAAGGCCGCCACACTTCGAGTAGAGTGAGCCTTGACCCCTAGTGGTGAGGGGTGATCAGAGGACTCATAAGAGATAGAGATGGCATGCAATGGCCGCCACGTAAACCTTCAGGGTGGAGTGGGTCAACCCTGCAGAGAAACGGGCCTGCAGGAGCTCCAGTACTGTACCAACTGGGCAGTTAGCTGGGTTTAGCTGGCAGTCTCTGCACCAAGAAGTGAAAAGTTCCCTTCAAGCGTCAGTTTGCTCTGGATTGGAGGTTGGTCTCAACAACCTCAGTTGAGAGACCAAAAGCTACTAGTTGTGCCCCCTCAGGGACCACACCCACAACTTCCACAGCTCCGGGCAGGGGTGGATGATCTTGCCCTCCGCCTGTGAGAGGAGATATCTCCTGATGGGAATCTCCCATGGAGTGCCCTCGAGGGGAGGAATCAGGTCCGAGAACCATACTCTGCCCGGCCAGAACGGGGCTACTAGCAGTAGACAGACCCCGTCCCGGCGCACTCTCTCCAGAACTCCCGGAAGCAGAGCGATCGGGGGAAAGGCGTACAGACGAAGGCCTGCCCACGTCTGTACCATGGCATCCAGCCCCAGTGGAGCTGGATGAGTCAGAGAGATCCAGAGGACTGTGGGCGATGTCATCTGAGTTGCAAACAGGTCCACCTGAGCCTGGCCAAAGATTCTCCATATCTGCTTCACCACCTCTGGGTGAAGCATCCATTCCCCAGGCCTCAGCCCCTGCCTCAACAGGATGTCTGCTCCCATATTGAGATGCCCAGGAATGTGCACTGTTCTCAGCGAGAGGAGTTTGCCCTGGGACCACACAAGGATCTGGTGCGCCAGCTTTTACAAGGGGCGCGAATGCAGACCTCACTGGTGGTTGATGTAAGAGACCATCGCTGTGTTGTCGGTGTGGACCAACACATGGTGACCTCTTAGGTCTGGGAGAAAGTGTTTCAGTGCTTGAAACACGGCCAGCATCTCTAGAAAATTGATATGCCACGTTAGATGGCGACCACTCCACAGACCACGAGCAGGGTGGCCACTCATGACCGCACCCCAACTGGTGAGGGACGCGTCCGTCGCTAGCGTTATGTGGCGACAAGGAGCTCCCAGCACCGGGTCCTGAGACAAGAACCAAGCTTACTCCTTATGTCTAAGGCACGTAGGCATCGCCGTGTGACCTTGATCATGCGATGCGGGTTTCCCCTCGGGGAGAACCCCCTGGTCTTGAGCCACCACTGTAGGGGTCTCATGTACAGCAGGCAAAGAGTTATCACGTTGGACGCAGCTGCCATCAGACCCAGCAGTCTTTGAAACTGCTTGACAGTGAGTGACTGGCCTTCTCTCAATCCCCTCACGGCTGTGAGAATTGCTTCGATACGAGCAGGAGACAACTGTGCCTGCATCGTGGTCGAATCCCACACCACGCCCATATAAGTGGTCCTCTGTAATGGAGACAGCACACTTTTCTTGGCATTTAGTCTTAACCCCCAGGCTTCTCATGTGAGCGGAATGAACATCCCGATGTCTAACCGTACCTGCTCTATTGGACTGATTACACGTGATTCAGAGCGTGGTCACAGAAGGCGTTCTCAAAGCGTTCTCCGATGCAGCTCGAGTTCCTGAAGAGGAACTAAAGTAAACAAAACACTAAACTAAAGTAAACTAAACAAACAAAACAAAGCATGGTACTGTCCCATAAAGTTGTGATCTTGGTGAGTGTCAGTCAGTCAGGAAGTGTAAGGGAAGGGTCATGGGGTCACAGGAAGTGCTCTCTCTCTCTCACACACAGAGCAGCAGAGCCGTGTGGTTCGCTGTAGAGATGAGCAGAGACTCTCAGACATGAGTGATCCTCCAGCAGCGCAGCAGAAGGTGCAGATGATCTCCTGCAGGAGCCGGCGCTACCGCCGCGTCACTGGCACAGCGTAAGCCCTTCACATGCGCCTCTGATTAGTGGACAGCTCTAGTGCGTTCCTGATGGTGGTGTGGAGTTGTCTAAATAATGATCTCTCTATTATTTGTGTCACAAAACATACTGTATCAGTCGTTGTTAGTGAATCTTTCTGTTGGAGTGGTTTGTGATAAGTTAAGAAGGGTGTGCGTCACCAGTAGTTTCACTTCAGTTTTTTCCAGCAAACAGTGTTTCAGTTAGATGTGGTTGTGTGCAATTAACTCTTGTGTAGTTTTTGAAACAGTACTGCTGTTTGACTGGAGTTCTATGTCAAGCTATCTGACCACTAGGTTGATCCGCAGTGTCCTTTCTCATCCTGCTGTCTCTTTCATACTGCGCTCTCTCAGAGCAGAAGGTCAGTGTTTGCTTTCTGCCATGCAGCATCAGCGGTGGGAGACATAGACAGACATGCAGCGCTCGCTTACTGTTCTGTCAACATCTGGACGACTTTAGAGTTTTGCATTGTAGGAATGTGCTGACATTCTGCCATAAGCTGATGAGCTTATGAGGAGACTTTCATATTATGAGCAGTAACACATGAATACTGATGAAATTGACTAAATACTAAAACATTTTTACATGCTACAAGAGAATATAGGCATCATAATATTGTAATATGCAAGGATAGATACATATTCATTTTGAAATCTGCTTTAAAAATGTATATTAAGTGCAGAGGCTGGTGTGACAGCACAAGTCATGTTCGTGTGTGCGCTTGGCTTGTGTGTGGTGTGTGTGTGTGTGTGTGAGTGTGTGTGAGAGAGGGGGTGTGTGTGTGTGTGTGTGTTGTTTGTGTGTGTGTTTGTGTGTGTGAGAGTGCTTGTGTTTGTGTTGTGTGGAGATAGTGCGGTTGGTGTGTGTGTGTGTGTGTGTGAGAGAGTGCGTGTGTGTGCGTGCTTGTGTGCGTGCGTGTGTGTGTGAGAGTGTTTGTGAGAGTGTGTGGTTGTAGTGTGTGTGTGTTGCGGGTGTGTGTGTGTGTGTGTGGAGAGAGAGAGAGAGAGAGAGTGAGAGTGCGTGTGTGTGTGTGTGTGGGTGAGAGAGTGCGTGTGTGTGTGTGTGTGTGTGTGTGTGTGTTTTTTGTTGTGTGTGTGTGTGTGTGTGTGTTGTGTGTTATGTGAGTGTGTGTATGTTGTGTGTGTGTTGTGTGTTGTGTGTGTGTTGTGTGTGTGTGTGGTGTGTGTGTGGGTGTGTGTGTGTTGTGTGGGTGTGTGTGTGTGAGTGAGAGAGAGAAAGAGTGAGTGTGTGTGTGTGTGTGAGAGCGTGCGTGTGTGTGTGTGTGTGTGTGAGAGTGCGTTTGTGTTTGTGTGTGTGTGGAGAGTGGGTGTGTGGGTGTGTGTGTTGTGTGTGAGAGAGTTTGTGTGTGTGTTGGTGTGTGTGTGTGAGAGAGAGTGTGTGTTTTGTGTGTGTGTGTGGTGTGTGAGAGAGTGCATGGTGTGTGTGTGTTTGGTGTGTGTTAGAGATGTGGGCGTAGTGTGTGGGTGTGTGGTGTGTGAGTGAGTGCGTGAGTGCATGTGTGTGTGTGTGTGTGTTGTGGTGTGAGAGAGTGCATGGTGTGTGTGTGTGTGTGTGTGGGTGTGAGAGAGTGCGTGTGTTGGTGTTGGTGTGTGTGTGTTGGAGTGCGGTGTGGTGGGTGTGTAGTGGGTGTGGGTGATATAGTGCGTGTGGTGGTGTGTGTGGAGAGAGGTGCTGTGTGTTTGTGTGGGTGTGTTTGTGCGAGAGTGGGCCGTGGGTGGTGTGTGTGTGTGTGTGTGAGAGAGTGTGTGTGTGTGTGTGTGTGTGTGTGGGTGAGAGCCGTGCGTGTGTGTGTGTGTGTGTGTGTGTGTGATAGAGTGCTTGTGTGTGTGTGTGTGTGTGTTGTGTGTGTTTGTGTGTGTGTGTGTGTGTTTGTTTGTGTGTGTTTGTTTGTGTGTGTGAGTGTTTGTGTGTGTGAGAGAGTGTTTGTGTGTGTGTTTGTGTGTGTATGTGGCAGATTGTGTGTGTTGTGTGTGTGTGTGGTGTGTGTGTGTTTGTGGGTGTGTGTGTGTGTGTGGTGTTGTGTTGTGAGAGTGCGGGTGTGTGTGTGGTGTGTGTGAAGAGTGCGTGTTGTGTTGTGTTGTGTTGTGTTGTGTGTGTGTTGTGTTGTGTGTGTGTGGTGTGTGTGTGTTGTGTGAGAGAGTGCTGTGTTTTGGTGTGTGTGGTGGTGGTGTGTGTGTGTGTGTGTAAGAGTGCGTGTGTGTGTGTGTGTGTGTGTGTGTGTGTGTGTGTGAGAGAGTGCGTTATGGGTGTGTGGGTTGTGTGTGTGTGTGTGTTGTGGGTGGGTGTGTGTGTGTGTGTGAGTGTCGTGTGTGTGGAGAGTGTGTTTGTGTGTGTGTGTGTGTGAGAAAGTGCGTTTGTGTGTGTGTGTGTGAAAGTGCGTGTGTGTTGTGTGTGTGAGAGAGTTGCGTGTGTGTGTGTGTGTGTGAAGATTGCGTGTTGTTGTGTGTGTGTGTGTGTGAGAGAAGTGTGTGTGTGTGTGTGTGTTTGTTTGTGTGTGTGTTTGTTTGTGTGTGTGGTGTGTGTGTGTGGGTGAGAGAGAGTGCTTGTGTTGTGTTGTGTTGGTTTGGTTTGTGTGTGTGTTGTGTGTGATGAGTGATTGAGTGAGTGTGTGTGTTGTGGTGGTGAGTGAGTGTGTTGTGGTGGTTTGTGTGTGTGTTGGTGTGTGTGTGTGTGTGAGAGTGTGTGTGTTTGGAGTTGAGTGTGAGAGAGTGCGTGTGTGCGTGCGTTTTTGTGACAAATGAGGACCTACATTTGTATAATGACAAAGGTATGACATAGGATAAGGTGACTTTTCAGGACATTACCCCATATCCCCACTTTTCAAAACGCTTATAAATAATTCAGAATGAGTTTTTTTTGAAAATCTGAAATAGCACAAAGTCGCCTGTGAGGGGTAGGTTTAGGGGTAGAATTGGTAAAGGGCAATAGAATATACGGACTGTACAGTATAAAAACCATTACGCCAATGGAATGTCCCCACAATTCACAAAAAACAAACCTGTGTGTGTGTATGAGTGTGTGTTGGGGTGAGGTGCATGTGTGTATGTTATAGTAGGAAGGTGTGACAGAGAGCAAGCGTCTCAGTGTTTCTCAATGTGTCTGTGTGTGTTCAGATATGTGAGGGCTGCAGTTTGTAATGCACTGAGTGCTTGTTGCAATCTTAGCAGTGCTCAACCATTTTAAACAATGCAAATAATTGTTTTTTGACACTGTTATTCAGATTATTAATTTCCCATGCTAACGTGAGGTCATTTCAGGTGCTTGTCTGTGATTTTATTCATATTAATTGGAGTGTGGCAGATGAATGCCATTACTCAAAACGATGAAGCGCGGTGGTGCAAACATCACACTAAACCTGTGGACTGAGCTGAACACGCTGTCCAGCAGATCCACTGTGATATCATCAATCTGGGATAAACTGGCAAATGAAGATGTGCTCAGATGATTCCTTTTTTTGTATCTATTTGTTTGATACAGTACACGTTTACATTTATTTTCATGTTTTAAATCTCAAAAATCAGCAATATTAACAGGGGTGTGTAGACTTTTTTTCTGTGCTCACTGTAGTTGTTATAGTTAGTCTTGATTAAAGAAATTTGTTCAATCATTCCACATTAATAAGTAGCATTTGTAGTGTAACTGGTAACAAGTCCTGATTTGTCCTGACAAAACAACAGTTTACACTTCATTATAAAATCCACTGCTCATGTCCTCAGTGTTGCCAACTCATTTTCAGAGAAAGTCGCTAAAGGAAGGTCGATTTATTGCTAAAAGTTGCTAAATGACGTTGTGAGGTCATTGCGTAATCACGACGCAAAATTGTGTCACTACATCATATCTCAGCAAAAAATATATTTTATATATGATAATTTAGATTTGTTTATAAAATAATATGCATAATATAATATTAAAATCTCAATAACTATTTTTAATTCATTTAATTATTGAACACTTACACATTTTTGAATGATTACAATTTAAGTTTTTTAATAGCTAGTAAACTAGTAATACTACACATTCTCAACAATTATGCTTTAAGCAGTGTATTAGTAGTTCGTTGGTATGCTACACTCTAAGAAAAGTGTGTAAAAATAGGGCACAATCTACTGTTAATATGAAAGAATTTTCCGTATTGTTTTTTTACCAATAGCAGCTAACTCCGTTCATGTGATGTGTGTAGTGCTAGGCATCTGTGGGTTTCTCTTTTTGTGTAATTTAGATGGAAAATGCGTGCCTTTTTATCGCTTGAATCACTTATAAAAAGTTGCTAAAAGTTGCCAAATAAAATTAAAAAATAGCTAAATTTGTTGCTAGGTGCCTTTGGAAGAAAAAGTTGTCCTGCAAAGTTGCTAAGTTGTCAACACTGCGTGTCCTACAGAGCTGGCGCCTGTCAAGCGTCTGATGTTTGCTGTGGTGACGTGATGACAGCGCTTGCATGTCTTGATGCTCTGCTTGAGATGACTGGTTTGTGTATTTGTTTAATTGTTACGTCTGCACTGAAAGCCAGTGATCATCAAGATGTCTGTCTGCACTGTAACCAAGAGGAGAGATGTGATGGAGCCGGAGCGCTCCTGATGGCAGTGCAGTGTAGTCTCATCAGCGCACAGAACTGCCAAGTGTAGATCTGCTTTTTTGCAGTGTATATACATAACACTGGAGTGAGAGAAATTAGAAAACCCCAAATCCATTCTAGTTTACAGAATAGGCTAATTTCTTCTTCAACCCTCTAATTTAAAAATGCATGTCGTGGCAAGCGTCACTATATTGTACATTCTGAACGTTAGTAATTTGAGATGATGTATTAAACTTCAGTGTCTGAAAGTTGAGAAGAGGTGCTGCTCATGATTCTTACCTGGTAAAATACATTGAACTTGGATTGAAGGAGCGACCCAAGAAATATTTAGAGAACAGAATATCGCATAGATGAATGGATTGATCCTTCTGGCCTGTAAAACACCCTAGCAACTGCATAGCAACACTAAAGTCCACTAAAACACCTTAGAAAAACCATAGCAGCACCCATCATCTTGCACAGGCAAACATCACCATAATTTATTCAGAGAATGTACAGTAGTGTTTACTTATGTTTGTAGTGTTTACTGACTCTTAAATCTATTATGTGTGTTGTTTTGCATTATGTGGCAAAACATATTTGCTAACTAAATGCTGACTGAAATAGAAATATTTTTTTAGAACAGGATGGTTAGGCATGAGGTGAAGGCGAGTTTTGCCCACATCACACACTGCCTGTAATTAGAAAGATAAATACCTTCATATTTCATGCATTTATTTTCAGACTGCATGCTTTAAAAAGAAAAGTGCACTAACTAGTACACTCCCTCCACCTGCACATCATCTCAGTGTGTGCTTAGAAAGCTGAGTTGCTGTACTCTTATGTAACATGAAAGTCTGAAACCTTAAAGGTTTAGCCGTGCGCTTCATCTTATCTATCACAGAGTTGTTGTTTTTTCAGTTCTGTCTGCTCTTCTCGTTGAAAATGATTTGTGTCTTAACATTTCCCAGCAGCTCCCTACGCTTCACTTCCCTCTCATCCCACTGTCTGTCTCCTCATCAGTCTCCTTCATCTGAAAACCCAACACAATGATGGATGTTTTGGAGTACTGTACACATCAAGATCAGACCAGTCAAAAGTTTGGAATACATGCATGTAAAAAAACCATTTGCTTAATACTCATTTGTAATCTAATGCAACGTATGTGTTTTTTTTTTACTAATTAAAATGGAAGAAATATCTATAGTTTTATATTCTGCCACAAAATGCATTTAAAAGGTTGAATTGGCGCCAGCTTTCTTAAGTTAATTGTCAACAAATATACAAAAGAAAAACAGCTAAATAATTCATTTGTCATAAGAAAATATATATTTTTGTAATAAAAATACTGGAAAATTCAGTTTCATGGCCAGTAAGAAACACTGGTAACACTTTACAATAAAGTTCACTAACAACTTTATTTAACATGAACTAAGAATGAAAAACACTTCTACAGCATTTATTAATATTAGTTAATGTTAATCTCAACATTTACTAATACATTATTAAATCAAACAGTTTGCTTGTTAATATAGTTAACGCCTGTAACTTAACATGAACTAACAATTGGCGACTGTGTTTTATTAACTAACATTAACAAATATTAATAAATACTGTAATAAATTTATTTTTCATTGTTTGTTCATGTTAGTAAATACATTAACTAAAGGAACCTTATTGTAAAGTGTTCGAAACATGGTAAATTATCTTAATTTTTCCTAATCAAAAAAACACCTCTCCTGTTCAAAAAGAGCGTTGACTGCAAACTAATCACTACAAAATGACACGTCTGATTTCTTTCTTTTGAAATTGCTTTTTTTCCAAATGTTTCTTTGCAAAGACCAATTAAAAACCAATTGGAATGCATATGGCCCTTTTTATATAATTTTTAAAATTCATGCCGCTTATTTCCACTGTGGAACTGAGGCACTAGTTGATATCATGGGGTCTGTGGAGACCACGTGCCTAAATATATGGTCGCATAAGACATCGACTGAATGTAAGCCTGGATATTACACGACCTCCAGAGAAATTAGAGCGTTCTCCATCACCAGTATATGGAATTATTGAGTGGTACTGACACTCACGTTTGTAAAATCCACCAGAGCTCCCGTAACTTGGACGCTCCGACTCCTTGTTCGCAGAGCGGCCACGATGCGCGTAGCGCCCCGATCTCTTTGTGGTGTTGACAGAATCTTCAAAAAGTGCCGGTGTAGCGTCTGGGGAGTTCACGTAAGGTTTTGGTGTCCCTTCATAAGACATCGCGTCCTTTGATGCCCTGAGAATACAGCAGCGCAACCGATGAACGATTTGCATTAAAGAGTCATTAAACAGCCAGGACCGACTCAACGATTTTTCTCTCTGAAACAACAGCATTTTTAAATTTTTGTTGTCATTTTCCAAATATAGCTCACTCCAAAGTGAATGTTTACTGTGAAAATTAGATCCAGCTGCTGAAGACTGACTCTAATTCAGTTGTTAGTTTAGTCTTTCAGAAAAGACAATTATGTCTTTCTGAAAAGTCAATGGGATTGACAAACGTATCTAGAATATCCCAATAGAGCATTGACACAACCTGTTAGTTGTGTGTGTGTGTGTGTGTGTGTTGTGTGTTGTGTGTGTGGTCTTATACGGTAATCAGTGTGTGACAACACGTAATACCGGTATACCGCGGGGGCGTTCCCTCTTTTCCTAGCTTTCCTTCGCTTTTAAATGGCTTGTAAAAGCACCGTGTGCATTTTACTTTCACTTTCAAATAGTGGCAATTCGGCAAAAAGCTATTGTTTGTTTTTAGTTTGTTTGAATTTTCCATCTTTTACTTTCACTTTCAAATAGCGGCAATTTGGCATAAATTGCTTGAATGCAACAACAAAATATAACGTCAAACTCACTTTTGCGTATATATAAAACATAGAGCTTTTATTAACAAAACAAATAAAAATAAACCATGCTATAGGTCAGGCTATGCCTAATATAAAATAACAAACAACTTACCGTTCAGGATGGGGGTTAAGATGGTGTGAGTGGCCTCTAACAAAATGAAATACTTAAACAATGTAATAATATAGAACCAATAAATAGTGTAAACGGTGAGTGCTCGAGGAGTATTAGTCAACACGTTCGTTACTGAGGAACAGCTTGTACGCACCGGCTACACCTGATGTAAAAAACTAAAACTAAGAATCATCCGCGAATTGTCTTGTCTTTCTCGCTCGCTCTTCCTCTTCTTGGTGGGTCCTGGGTGGTGCTGGAGGGGGGGGGGGCGAGTGGGGGGTGGGGGGGGGGCGGGGCCGGCTCTTCTTGTCCTGTGTCTCGCCTCGTCTGCTTCTGGTCCTCGAGGGGGGGGTCGTGGTCGGGCCTCGCTCTTCTGGGGTCTCTCTCGCCTCGCTTCTTCTTGTCTGTCTCGCTCGTGACGCTCTTCTTCGTTATCTCCTCCTCTCGCCGCTCATCTCTGTCTCTCTCGTCCCCTCGCTCTTTCTTGTCTGTTCTCGCCTCGCTCTTCTGGTCCTCTCTCCCGCCTCCTCCTTCTGGTCCTCCAATCATCCTCGCCTCGCTCTTCTTGTCTGTCTCGCCTCGCTCTTCTTGTCTGTCTCGCCTCGCTCTTCTGGTCTGTCTCGTCTCGCTCTTCTGGTCTGTCTCGCCTCGCTCTTCTGGTCCGTCTCGCCTCACTCTTCCTGTCTGTCTCGCCTCACTCTTCTCGTCTGACTCGCCTCGCTCTTCTTCAAAATTATTTTATTTTATTACAGTTTTAACAGCAGTTCCACCCATATTATCTCTTGCTTTTGAAAAGAAAATGACAATTGAAAATATAACTTAAGAAATAATACTAAATTAAGACTGCTGAGCCCATACACACACACAAGCAGTGTTTCAGCTCTGCTGATTGTGTTCTAGTGAATTTACCTGGAGCCAGAGCTTGTAGTTGACGTGGTCTTTGGGCTGGCCGTTAATAGTGCACTGGAAGGTGGCCGTCTGTCTGGCGTTGACCTCCACACTCTTAATGTGCAGGAAGTGAGGCGTGTTCACTGACAGACACACACACAGACAGAGAATCAGTGAGCCACAACTGAGAGCATTACAGTGAATCAACTCAAACGACACCGGACCGCCGGACGTCTTTCACCTGTGAAACTGCAGCGAATCAATCATAAAATGGATCGGCACACGTTCACTCAGCACATATCCATCAGGATATTACAGGATCAGCCGCTGCGGTTCAAGGGCAGCGAGGAGCGTTTTCCAGACGCAGCACTTAGAGAAACGCGCGAGGAAAGGTCAGAGAGACACGAAACACATCAGCCTGAATGAGAAACCAGCCATCAGCCCCAGAACCCAGAAAAACTGAGAGAGAACCAGCGGAAGGGGAGATGAAATAAAATAGAAATCTTAGATGAAACAAACGGAAATTAGAAATGTTGCCTGAGCAGCTATTTTTTTTTGTCTTTATTGATTTATTCTTAGATGACGAAAACGAACTAAAACTAAAAAATAAATAATAATAATATATAATAAATTATTAATAAATTCACCTAAAAATTGTATCAAAAAAATTATTGTTAAAATTAACCTAAAATCTTACAATTACTAAATTAACTAAAATTAAAAAGGAGAACTGAAAATAAAAAATACAAGCTAATAAAAATTATCATAAAAACTTTAAATATGACAACCTAATTAAATGAGCACAACACTAAATATACCACACAAAGCATGCGCTGCCTTTACTGGATTCACCAACCCCAAGACACCCGAAGGTTACTGAGTGGAATAAATAAAATACTAAAAACTGAAACTAAAACTAAATCAATTTTAAAATACAGTTAAATAAATACAAACCCTCATTAAATAAAAAAAACATTTAATTAAATGAATTTATTAAAATTAAACTTGACTAAAATGCTAGTAATTAACTAACAGGAAAATATTTACGAAAAAAAAAAGTCTATGATATAGAATAAATACTAAATTCCTGCTTGAGTCACAATAACACATTCGATGCATTTACTTGGAATAGAAAAAATTTAAAAACAAAAGGGGATTTTATGTGTATTAAGCAGGAGCAAGAAACAAAATGCAAGTAACAGAGGAAAAAAGTCAGAATAACTAGTGCGGTGAGTTAATGAAAGTTTCATTGATTTTTAATTAGTCGTGACCTTCATCTTGAAGATCCTGAACTCGAACCGATTTGATACTCTTTCCTGACTGCATGCATTTAACTGAAATAATGTGATTTCACTATCGGAAACAGGAGGTTGAGAACGAACGTGGAAGAGAGACGGAGGGAACAACTCTATAGTGTGAATGCACACGACGAGGAGAGATGGATGAGCCGGTGAAGAGTGAAGGGTCGGGTCCGACGCTCAGGGCATAACAATCATTATTCAACCTCAACACGTGCTTTCATTTCTCCTCTGCTGAACGTCCCCGTTAGACAGGACATTCAGAGACGATTATTACTTACAAGAATCGTGAATTTCGCTAATGACTTCATATCTGGTCCGATCAACTGCTTGTTTATGACAACTGATCCTTACATAAGCACCACTGGAGATTCTTCTGCCTCTCATTTAAGGAACAATTGAAACCACATAAATAAGTTTAAAAAGGTAAACAAGTAAAAAGAACTCAAATTAAAAACTGAAAATTCATAATCTAAAATCTAAAATGGACATATACTGAAACACATAAATTTAAAAAAATAATTAAAGTTAAATTGAGTAAACAAATATCATTTTTTTGTCAAATCAAGCCCCACCTCCCATAGGACACATTAAACATAATCAGCATATATTCATATTTTGTTATTTAAAAAAAAATATTCCTAAGTAGCTTTTACTTTGGCATGTACCCGAAGTTTTTTTCTATTTACTATGCTACTCATTTTTACAATTGTTTTTATATTTTTTTTGGGTTTAAACTTCAATATTTTTGTTATGCTTCACATAAATTATTATTTACATTAAATAATATGTACATTAATTGTTGTCTTTTATTTATCATTCTAAGCGGGTTTTTTATTTTTATCTTGTAAGTAGTTTTATCTTGCTTGTTCCTCAAGTAAGTGCTTTATTTATGGGGGGAACGGGGATAGGTAAAAAATAAATTTGAACAATATAATATGCATAATAATCTAGATAGTGCTATAAAAATGAAATTTATATTATATATAATTGTTCATAAAAAAAATGAACAAAAGCACATATAAAAAAAAATAATGAAAAAAATCAAGATAAACGGTCATATACATAGCATATAATTATATTATTAAAGTAATTATTCATATTTAATTAACAAATCATAATTAAAATACTTTTTTTCATTGTTTTTCCTACAAAGCTCCTATGACTTCCAGAAGCTTCGAATACAGAGCACACAGTCTAGGGGGACCTGTCCATGATACCTTTTAAAATGGGGTTTAAGTGTCTTTTTTTTTAAAGCTTTATATAGTTTCTTGGTCAATTGCATGAAAAACATACAAAAAGTCAAACCGAGGTTTTATGAAAAGCAACATGACGGATAGTAAATGATGGGATTGACCGTCCCTTCAAAATGTTAAAAAACTGATGAATCCGCCTATACAGCGCATTAGTTTACATTAGAAAACTAAGCACACCTCACCAGCCTCAGTGGCGGCATCAGCTGAACAAAGGAAAAAAAAGAAAAAGTTTGATAGCGAAATATGTATAAAATGATTGATGACTACCAACGGTCAACGTGACCCACCAACACTCAACAATCACACAACACACACTTTTGCGCTTCTGTGTAATGCTAGAACACAAAATTCTTTTTTTGGCCGAAGTGATGAATGTTTGGTAATCATCCCGAAGCTCACAACAGAACACACAAACAAGAGCAGAGGGGATTGGGGATTGGCAGTTGTTTTGGTGACTTGGTTTTAATCTGCTTTTAAAGGAAAGGCGCCGATGACCACACAGATCTGCGTCGGTTACTGTGTGGCGGCGGCAGCATATAGTGAAGCGGCCTTGTCACAACAATTTTTCAGCGCCTCATTAACTTACTGCCTGGATTAACGCCTGAGCGAGATTCCTCTGCTGGCCGCAGAACCCTGGTCACCAGACTCCACCCCCTGTCAAACACCACTGAAAACCAGATACACAGAGCACAAGATGAGGTCAGTCTGAGAGAAAGCAGCAAAACACAAACCTCGAGGAACACTTCATCAGCAGTTATCATAGAATTCACAACACAGAGCGTTTTAAGGCAGAACTTCAGCCAAAACCAGTGTTTTTCATGCTCTGGTCATTTGAGGTCTGTTTTTGTTTCCTAGTCATGTCTTCTGTCAGACTGAAGTTGTAAAAACACAATTTTTAGTGTTAATTTAGTGGCACTTTATCTCTTTTCCCTGTAGAATGTTCATTCCAATACTCATATTTGTTTTTTTTATAACCAGTCGCACTTCAAGCAGGCTCTTACAAACACCCAAACTTAACTATTTAATCCCTCTATATTTCTGAAGTTTTTTTACTGAGGGATTTCCTCATATATCATCACACTGTTAAAACAACAACACTTTAATTTCCAAAACGGTCTAAAATCATATTTTTTAAAATCTGTGAGAGTTTATCTCCAGTCAGCATCTCTTTACAAACACGCCCAACTTGACAAGTTTTATTCTCTCTCTATATTCGTAAGGTTTTTTACTGAGGGATTTGCCCTCCTATAATCATTGGCCACTGAATTTACTACAACACTTTATTCCAAAAACTGGTTGAAAATCGCATATTTTTTTTTAAAAAGCTGTTATATTTTATCCTCCACTCAGCAGCTCTTACCACAACCAACTTTAATCAAGTTGTTAGTCCGCTCTAATTCTGAAGGTTTTTACTGATGGAGTTTGCTCATATAGATCATTTGCACTGATTTATAAACACTTTATTTCCAAAAAAACAGGCGAAACTGGCATAATTTTTTTTTTAAAAGCTGTGGATTTTATTCTCTCCAACACTTTCACACTCTTGAGAATCACCAAAACTTACAGTATTTTATATTCCTCTCTAATATTCTGAAGGTTTGTTACTATAACTAAAGGGATTTGCTCCTAATATAGTAGATTATGATAAAAAATCATTGCACTGATTTTATACAACAATTTATATTTCCAACAACATGGCGAAAAAAATGGCATCTGTTTTTTTTTATAAGCTATGCGAATTTAAAAATGAAAACTCGAACACTTCTCAGCTCTTACAAAACCACCAAAACTTTACAAGTTTTATTCCTCTCTACTATATTCTGAAGGTTTGTTTAACTAAGGGATTTTGGCTTCGATCCTAGGAATATCATTCCCTAACTACCATTTATACAACACTTTATTTTCCAAAAACAAAACATGGTGAAAATGAAAATTTTGTTTTTCTGGCTGTTGACAGTATTTTCTGTCAGATTACAGAGTGATACAAATAGATATCCAAAATCCAGTCTGGAAAAACAAAAAAACACTCTAATATGGCAACCAAAAATCAAACAAGAACATTTGAACCTGGTTTTAATCTAATTCATAACGATTCAAAGGGAAACCAGGTTTATGTTTTTCCCTTGATTTAAGAATGATGGACGTCTCTTAAGACAATGACGTCGTTATTTTAATGCCTGTCAGATTTTGGGCTCTTTGTTTTTTTTTTTTTTTTCCTAATGTGTTTGGGTTTCACAGATCTAGTGGAAAGAAATTGCAATAAAAACCACTGACAAGTGGAATTTTGATGTTTTAATCTCTTTGTGCCTGTAGCTTTCATTTCCCAACTTTGAAAAATTTCTTATAAAGAGTTTTTTGTTTGTTTTTTTTTCTCCACTTCAGCAGCACTTACATACAACACAATACATAATACAGTTTTATTCCTTTCTATATTCGGAGAAAACCCCCCTTTTACTTGAGGGGTTTTGTTTCCTGATCACCTGAATTATACTTAAACTTTAAAATTCCAAGACACTCGTATTTTCGCCTGTAGTGTCTCCAAAATAAACGCAGTTATCCAAAAAGTTGACTTATTTTTACAAGCATATAGGCTTCTAGGTTTATATAACAGCTGTGTTTGCAACTTTCCTCTTTCTATTGCTATTTAGGAGGAATTTATGAGTCAAAAGTAGGAGGAGAAGCTTTTATCATCTAGAAAGGCCGCATCTGAAAAAAAAATTGGGAACAGAAAAACCTGTGTAGTGTAACACGGTATCACAAGTGCCACCTCCTGAACAACATATACCGAACTACCAATTTTTGCTCTCAGTTTGATTGCAATCCTATAATATTGCTGTAATAATGTTCATCTTCTGTTTGATTCGGTCTTTAAAAAAAACAAAAAATTGATTTTTCCCGTACATTTCTGCCATATGTAACGTTACTGACAGTCACAACTGATAAGCTACCACTAAATATTGTAGAAAAAAAAAAAAGCCTAATTTGCTGTAAAGTGCTTTGCAAACGTTTGGTATCGTGAAAAGCGCTATACATTACTTGATTGAATTGGATATTAATTAGCCCAACCAACAAAGAAAGAAGCGAGCCATCATATCGCAAACTTACATTACATTATACAATAAACTTGAATTGAATTGATATTTGGAGACTGCAAAATCTTCATATTAGAACTGGATAGTGTCATTAGATGTCCCCGACATGAACTAAAGACACAAAGACAAAGTTTCATATATTCATGATATGGGTTTTTAATATTGCACTCACTGTTTGGAAATATATTTATATGTAAAAAAAAAAAAAAAAAAATCTTATAATTACAAACCCAATTCCCAAAAAGTTGGGACAAACACTGTCAAATTGTGAGTAAAAAAGGAATGGGATAATTTACAAATCTCATAAACTTATATTTTATTCACATA
>JADLZN010011037.1:0-64932 GCA_018155175.1 Sinocyclocheilus anophthalmus
ACAGCAGCGTGTGACCGACCTGCCCCACAGGAGCACTGCACGGACCCTGTGCACTGGGAAGACGGAAGAGAGCACTCACGGCACCGACCTGGACCTTTCTCCCTGGCACTCACCTCACCAATAAATCCACCCTCCGGGGTATTGATTGAGATTACGTGTCGTGTGATTCTTCACCCCGTTACACTGGTGGAGAATGCAGGCGAAAATCAGTGAAGAATCACCGCCACGATCTTCTGCACACCGCACTCCCCTTTTTGGTCCTGTGTGGCTCCGGATTCTGTCACAGGCGAGCGCTCCTCCCCACCATGGACGAAATCCTCCAGCGGCTCACCGAGGTTAGCATCCGCCAGCAACAAATAGTTGAGCACCTCGCCACCCGTCAAGGAGAGACGGAGCAGGAACTCGCGGCACTGTGTGCCGCCACCACTCAACACGTTCCGTTGCCGGACCCCCGAGTACAAGCCGCGAAGCTGCTACCCAAGCTGACACCTCATGATGACGTAGAAGCCTTCTTAAAAATGTTCGAAGCGACAGCCAGCACGGAAGGATGGCATAGGGATGACTGGGCACAGGTGCTGGCTACTTCGCTCCTCCCCCGCCGCTCCGCCGAACATAAAGGGTAAGAAGGAAATCCTACCCCCTGGGATTATCCCCTATCTGTGCCCGCCCCAGCCTTCCACGATGGAGTATGAAGCCCCGTCTGCCGGCCCGTGCCAGGCGTCGACTCACACGACCCCGCCACACTGGCTTCGTGAGTGGCTCCATCGCTGGACAGTTGGCGGACCCGCGTGGTGTTGACCCGTCTCCTCGAGCCCTTTCCCCGATTTCCACTGACCGGCAGTGGGGATGATAGAACCCAACCACCACCGTCCAGCTGGTGGATGCGTGGCGGATGGCGTCCCACACCGTGCTGCTGGGGAGTAGCCCCGCCATTTCCCCCGAGGTGGTCCCAGGGCGGCCGCACGCATAGGTATGCCGCGCTCCCTCTCCGTGGGATTAGCCCATGCCAACGCGAAGTCCCGCACTGACCTGGCTGGCCGGCTGCATTGTGCACCACGACCTGCTGGTTGGAGCTCCAGAGGTGGGAGTGAACGTGAATGGAAAGCCGTTCCGGGCCATCCTGGACTCGGGCAGTGCGGTCACTCTGGTCCAGTCGCGGATTCTCGCCCCCCGAACGGAAAATAAGGCCTTCCTCCCCTTAACCTGTGTCCACGGGGATACACGACAAGTTCCCGCTCACAGGGTGACCATTTCGGCAGCTCCCGGCACCTGGCCGATGGAAGTCGGGGTCATGAAGGATCTTCCCATCCCCGTGCTGATCGGGAGATACTGGCCAGGGTTTGACAGCCTGCTGGCCACGGCTATGCAGCCTGCCAGCCCAGGAGGGGGCCGCCAAAGAAGGAGGCCCACAACAGGACCTCGTCAGTGGCCCGTGCTTCTGGCCTTGGATAGCGGGAGAGAAGGTGAGTCCCCCTCTAAGATGTGTTCCAACAGGTGATGGGAGGGGGCTCATTTGGGAAGGAACAGTGAGAGGACGACAGGCTGAAGCATGGCTGGACCCAGATCTGGGTCATCGAAGGCAAGGAAGTTCAGCCTGGCCCCCATCCTCTCCCACATTTCGTCATGCAAAACGGCCTGCTCTACTGTGTCGCTCAGCGAAGGGGGGAAGAAAAATTATTGCTAGTGGTGTTCAATCAAACGCTCAGCAGATGTGAGAAGGGTGGTCGCGGAGGATAAATGCGACTGGGACCTGATGCTCCCCTATGTCCTTTTCGGGATCCATGAAGTCCCGCAGGCCTCAACTGGCTTCACCCCCTTCGAGCTCCTCTTTGGCCGGCAACCCCGCGGCCTCCTGGATGTGGCGAAGGAAGCCTGGGAGCAGCAGCCGGCTGAAACAGATGCGGGAAAGGATCGACTGGGTCATGCCATTAGTCCGGGTACACCTGACGAAGGCGCAGCAGGCCCAACAGCGCCACAATAACCGAGCAGCCCAACCACGGGAGTTCCAGCCTGGAGACCGAGTCATGGTCCTAGTCCCCAACTTGGCCTGCAAAATTCCTGGCCACCTGGCAGGGTCCCTATACGGTGACGTACCGGGTGCTTCAGCCAGGAAGGAGGAGAGCCGAGCAGCTCTACCACATTAACCTCCTGAAGAAGGGGATGGGGACTAGAGCCCTTGCCATCTCTGATCCCGTGGTTGTTGACGTCAACCCCCACCTCTCGGCTGCCCAAAAGAGGGAGCTGCAGCACCTGGTCAGTCAGTTCTCAGATGTGTTCTCTGCTCTGCCCGGGCGGACCAGCATCCTGCAGCATGACATCCGGACGCCGCCAAGGGTCGTCATCAGGCAATGGCCCTACCGCGTCCCTGAGGCTCGTCAGTGAGCTATTGAGGAGGAAATTCAACAAATGCTGAAGTTAGGGATGATAGAACCATCATGCAGCCCATGGGCCAGCCCCATCATGATGGTCCCAAAACCGGACGGCACCCTCCATTTCTGCAACAACTTCCGTCGCCTCAATGAGGTATCCAAGTTCGACGGATACCCCATCCCTTTGGGTGGTGACGTTGGACCGCGGGAATAACGAAAGAAAAAAACAGAAAAAAAGAAGGGCCCGGTATATCTCGACATGACTCACCAAAGGCCTACGGCAGTACACTCTCTGAGAATGCCAACCTAAGACTGGTTTCTTTTTTGGGGGTTTTGGTGGGGTCTTCTCTACCACCTAGTGGCCCACTGGCAGTTACCGGACCCTCCTTTGGCCTCACGGTCACCGCCACGTCCAGTGGGATTGATGGACATTCCTGTGCCGGCGGCCACAGCATCCTATGCCGTGGCCTATTCTGACGACGTCGTGATCCACTCCAGCATGGGAAGACCACCTGGACTGGTATACGGAGGGTGCCTCGGAGCTCCGGAGGGCTGGATCACCGCCAACGCCTCGCAAATGGCCCCCTTTGCCCTCTCCGAGGCCAAGTACCTGTTTTCCAGGTGGACGGGGTCTCATTCGGCGCAGGAGAATAAGGTGAAGGCGGTACTCTCTCCGCTCCGACACAGGACTGGGAGCCATCCTGTCACTGATCCAGGAAGGTGAGGAGCATCCGGTCATTTTATATCAGCAGGAAGCTGATCCCGGCCGAGAGTAACTACGCCGCGGTGGAGAAGGAGGCCCTAGCCGTCAAGTGGGCAGTCCTGGAGCTGCGGTACTACCTCCTGGTCCGGAAGTTCACCCTGGTCACGGACCACGCGCCCCTTCAGTGGATGGCCCGCGCCAAAGATACCAGTGCCAGGGTGACCCGATGGTTCCTCGCACTCCAGGACTTCCACTTCGAAGTACGTCATCGGGCTGGAGCCGCGAACGCCAATGCGGATGGCCTCTCTCGGATCTGGGCAGCTTTCGCAGGTATGTCAGGGGTCACTCCCCACCCACCCCTATCTCTCCCCTACTATCTCATATTGTTAACAGGACCAGGACGACGCTTGGGGGGGGGAGAGTGTGACGAGCGTGCACCTGGCCATCATCATCACAGGCTGATCGTCACAGCTGCACCTCATCAGGCAGCTACATAAGCCACGCAAGCCCTGCCACCTTTGAAACACTTCTCCATGAGACTGAGCATTAACTCACCCTCTCATTTCAAAATCTATATCATATTATTTTATTGGGAATAAAACAAATATTATTGTCTAAAATCTGTCCGAGTACACTGCGACAATACAATTTTGGAAATGTGTTGTCAATACTAAAGAATAACGCAGCAGCATTTTCTGTGGGGATTTGTCGTGTCGTTCCGCAAAAACTCCAGTGTAGACCATAGATATTATAAGGCCTAACTATGGGTGTAGACAGCATCACTGATTTATAATGAGTTTCTATATCTTTTGTCACGCCGTCGTCCACAAGGCTAGGTCACAGCTCCAGTTGTAGAACGGTGTACATTGTGGTTTTGCTTGTTTTCACAAGAAAATGACAAATCATTGGCTGTTTCAAGTACCGGAGCGGGTTGGTATCCAGGAGCACAGCTAATACTGGTGTGCGTTTTAATATTTGTGTGATGGTGCCTTTTGCACAGGGTGCACAGCGTCTAAAATAAAGCATAAACACCCCAACTAATTTAGTAAAAAGACACACACACAGTGGTGGTCTACAAAGGATATACCGCCATCCAGTTTTATGGGACACGTTTTGGCTAGATCGTAGTACAGTCCTGCCTCCCATCACGAAAATAGTGACAGGTGTGGCTTTGAATATTACCATGGACATTCCAATCGTTATTCAGCGAAACCGCACTTATATATGCACAACTTCAGCACTTATTTCTAGAGCACTTTATACATACATCTGTTTCAAGTAGCTACACATTAATCAAAGAGGAATGTTTAAAGTAATTAATTGGGTTTGTCAGGTAGAAATCAATTTCAGCTCTGACGCGCTCTAAAGACAATCGAGCTTTATCCGCAGTGTTCATGAAATTACATGTCAAACGTTGCCACAGTTAGATTATGAAACAACCTTAAATCAGGGCAATGGTCATTATCAGCTCGTGCGTTCATTTTAATTCAGTTCAGTTCGATAGGGTCAATGTTACAAGGTTCATCAATTATGAAACATGCTAACTGATTTGATCGTTTGCTAGTGTTACTGAAAATAAGACGGTGAACTAATGCTCAGGTTAATGAGAGAAATTGACTGCAATGTCAGACATATCTGACCTGCGGTTTGGGTCAAAGCCAATGATCATCATCATGGCAGCGCTACAAATCACCAGAGTTGTGTGTGTGCTTGTTTGTGTGGGGCTGATTTCTTTTCCACCTCCAAATTACATTAGCAGAAACGGTAATAGTACCTCTGTCTGCTCACGGTACTCACGCTGAGGCAACACCTGACCAGCACAAGAACACACTCCATTAGAAAAGCAAACAAGGTTTTTACAGACAACTTTTCACCGGTGTAGTACACAGACACTGGGTGTTTGATCAGCCGCCACTGATAAGCCTGTTTATAAAACAATGGACAAAATGAACCGAGCCAGAAATGGAAAGCATGTTATTACAAATGTTATAACACAACAACGTCTCCAATTCACAGTTTCCAGTTTCAATGAGCAAATTTGCAGCACTGATCATGTGAACACTTTTGCACAGATTTACAAAGATGATTCATGCAAACCTGTGGAGTCCATGCCGGCAAGAGGTCAAGCCTGCAGCTCTGTGACGAAGCAACAGTGACACTGAGGCTTTTTGACAGGACGAGCTCTTAGCAGAGAGGTGAGAAGACGGTAAAATGAGCCCTGTCAGATTAAACGATCTACACATGGAGGGATGCTGTCCCTGTTCAACCCCAGCAACATTCATGATAGCATACATGTGCTACAATGCAACCTTTAGCACACATAGATGATCATTCGGATATGCAGATGCATACTTTACATTATATGTATACTATATGTGACCCTGGAGCACAAAACCAGTCTTAAGTCTCTGGGGTATATTTGTAGCAATAGCCAAAAATACATTGTATGGGTCAAAATTATAGATTTTTCTTTTATGCAAAAAAATCATTAGGATATTAAGTAAAGATCATCACTTGTTTGTTTGTCATTTCTCCGATAACAAATGCAGACATGGTTTTGTTTACGTGGCACGATGCAACGCAACACGTAAAAGACAGTATAAGTCATTATAATCAGTAATTATGTCCCCACTGGATGCAACAAATGCCTCGTTTATAATGGGTTTGAATGTTTTTGTCTCGTCGCTCCGGCCTGACAGGGCATCAACAGTATGTGAGGGGTGTAACATTTCTGTCACATGTTTGAGGTATTCAGCCAATCACAACACACCTCGCTTTTTTCAGACCGATGAACTTTGTAAAAATCGACGCGTTTCAAAAAGGCGGGGCATAGAGGAGAAACAATAATGTACAGTATGTGGAAAATAATGTCTTTTTTGAACATTAAACCACATAAACACATTTTATTACACCAAATACACAAAATAATGTTCTTTTTAGCAGCATCATATGACGCCTTTAAGTGAAAATTGTATGTCTAGCCACTTAAAATGTAATAGCTCACACATGATTTGAGGATTCATTTGTTTCACAACAAAGTTTGGTTTAAATACCGTGGTTTGAGTTTTGGGGTTTGTTAAAAACCCAAACCCTGTATATGAGCAATAATAATAGTGATGATTGCCATAGTCTTTTGTCATATTGATTTTGCTGCTTTTTTATAATAGCAATAAGCCACCTAAAAAGTAGAAGCATGCAGCTGATTTGAGGTATCATTTGTTTCACAACAAAGTTTTAGTACTTTGGTTTAAGTACTGTGGTTTAAGATTTGGGGTTTGCAAACTGCAGCATGATCCTGATCCTGTGATGATAATAGATGATAAAATCACTACATTGCTTATTGCTTTAAAGGAGTAGTTCACCCAAAAATGTTAATTTTGGTAAAAAAAAAAAAACTCACTCAACATGTAGATGAGTTTGTTTCTTCATAGAAAAAGATTTGAAGACATGTAGCATTTCATCACTTGCTTGCGGTGAATGGGTGTCCAAACAGCTGATAAAAACACCACAATAATCCACAAGCAATCCACACCACTCCAGTCCATCGATTAATGTCTTGTGAAGTGAAAAATTGTGTGTCCGTAAGAAAAGTCTGTCATCTGTTGCCTCTCACATCAAAATCAACCAGATGTATTTGTTTGAAACTGTTTAGGACTGTTTTTGCTTGTAAACAGCACTTGATTTGTGCATATTTCTCTCATAATTCATTAAGACGGACTTTTTCATTGAGGAAACAATATTGTGGATTAATGTACTCCTATTAGCAGAAGCCCACAGTTTTAAGTTAAAATACTCTAATGATGGATTTGTTTGTTACAAACACACAGCATTTCACTTCAGAAGACTTTAACTGATGTACTGGAGTGGTTTGGATTACTTGTGATTATTGTGGTGTTTTTATCAGCTGTTTGGACTCTCATTCTGACAGCACCCATTCACTGCAGAGGAGCCTTTGGTGAGCAAGTGATATAATGCTACATTTCTCCAAATCTGGTCCCATGAAGACCTCATCTACATATGTGACCACAAAACCAGTCTTAAGGGTCAATTTTTTGAAATTGAGATTATGCATCATCTGAAAGCTGAATAAATAGGCTTTCCGTTGATGTATGGTTTGTTAGAATAGGACAAAATCTGGCCGAGATACAACTGTTTGAATATCTAGAATCTGAGGGTGCAAAAAAATCAAATAGTGAGAAAATTGCCTTTAAAGTGAATTTCCAAATGAAGTTCTTAGCAATGCATATTACTAATCAAAAAATAAGTTTTAATATATTTACGGTAGGAAGTTTACAAAATATCTTCATGGAACATGATCTTAATATCCTAATGATTTTTGGCATAAAAGAAAAATCTATAATTTTGACCCATACAATGTATTTTTGGCTATTGCTACAAATATACCCAAGCGACTTAAGACTGGTTTTGTGATCCAGAGTCACATATGGGAAACAGCAAAGTATTGAGAATAAAAGTGAACATCTAATGGTCATAGTAAGAGAAAAGCTCTGAGGGAGCTTAATCTGTAACTGTATTACCTCAAGATCTGGCCACCACAACCCAAAAAAACACACACCCCTGGTCCACTGCACTTTGAAATTCACCCACCGCAGAGATGACTCTTTCAGCTGAAGAAGCGATACACATGCGAGATCAGAAGAATGAGCAGATGTTTATTACAGGCCTGCGGTACGGGGATGATTGTCTGTTTGATGTGTGTGCAGCGAGAGCGGCGGCTCGGCTCGGCTCGGCTGCCTGGGTTTTAGGCCGCAATGTGAACCAACCGCCAAGCTCTCTGGTTTAAAGTCACGTCAGCTTGCTACACAGCAGATGAGATGAATAATGCTGATTCATGGTGGCGAGCTTTGGGAAAACGTTTGTTTTATGCTACAGCGCGTGTGTGCGCATGTTTACTGGTGTCTGGACGGCAGAGCTCTGAGTAAGTGGGATTGCGGCTTGATTTCCCCCTCGACAGGCTCCCTCGGTTATATACAAACTACAATCAGGGCGACTGCAGATGTGGCGTGTCATCGAGTGTTTCAGTGACTGGGCAGATGTAGGACGTTTGCTTTGTTGATTGTGAAGTATGCTAGTGGGGATGGGGCCAACAAAAAATACTAGTCAGTTACTGAGGGAGGGGGAGGGGAGGGGGTCTAAGAGATGCAAATTTAGAGTCTTTTGGGTAATTATTATTATAAAATTATATTTAATAAAAAAAAGCTAAAATATACTGTATGTGACAAATTAGATCACAAAACTACTTTACACAAATCTTATATATAGTTCAGTCATGAAACTCTAGATGGCGCATTCTGATGGGGTGTTAACGTAACTGATGATATTCAGAGAGTTAAACGACTTGGCACAAGCTGATTGGTTCATGCTGCATATGCAGCCAATGAGCTTACTGACTTGCATTTATATGGCTGGTTAGCATTCACTTGAGATTCCTGCAGCGCGCTTTCAGAGTTCTCTGAAACCCTCCACCTTCCCCAGCTCCACCTGTATAGATCTGATACGGGGTTATTTGATATGCTATTTGTGCAGCAGCAGTATGTCTTAAATACTCACGGCACCGTATCGCCATATGCATTGGCAGTAGCAAGTTCCTGTACTTGCTTGCAGCAGCAGCAATAATCTACAACTACAGCAATAACCAACAGCAGCAATTCAGCAGCAGCGTAGCAGATCTATTCCGCCAAGACCAAATACATTAACATTGTCATATCCATCACCATGCTAAAATGTTCTGAGAGTTGTCATGATTGAAATGGTTTATAAAACAACATAATATATAAGTAATTTTATAATAGGGATTATTTAAGATATACTTTGGTTGTAATATTATACTAATACAAATCAATATAAAATATATTTTCATTAAAAATATTTATATTTTAATAATTGTAATGAATATACTAATATAAATATTAACCAATAGGTATATGAAAAGCGATATACAAATAAAAACTACATTGAATTTAAAATAATTTTATATTCTAGAAATATGGTAAGAATATAGTATACATTGTATATTATTATTATTATTGTTACTGTCGTTGCTGCAGTTATTATTATAATGTTTTTCATTTTTTATTATTTATAATACATGTACTTTTTGACATTTATCAAGCATGTAATGTAAAGTTGTAATATAAATAAAGTTTATTTATTTATTTATTTATAAAGGTATCAGGTATTGGTTATAAGAAGGCATGTCCGTCAGTTTCTCCTCTAAAGCACCACATTTTTTTGTGATGATTATGATGCTTTTGTTGTTATGCGTACTTGTTTGTTGATCTGCCATACAGCCTTTCGAAAGGCTGTGCATTGTTCTCTCTCTTTTTAAATTGTCTAGCAGTCTGCTTACAACAGTCTTGTTTTTAAGATGCTGTGTCGACATAAAAAATATTCAAAGACTCCTTTTACTTGCATCTGTTTACTTGAAACACATGTACGTTCCTTTTTAAGAAATACAATTATACAAGACAAGACAAGACTGCGATGAGTTGTTTAATAATTCCCCCCCCCCCCCCCCCCCCCCCCCCCCCCCCCCCCCCCCCCCCCCCCCCCGCCCCCCCCCCCCCCCCCCCCCCCCCCCCCCCCCCCCCCCCCCCCCCCCCCCCCCCCCCCCCCCCCCCCCCCCCCCCCCCCCCCCCCCCCCCCCCCCCCCCCCCCCCCCCCCCCCCCCCCCCCCCCCCCCCCCCCCCCCCCCCCCCCCCCCCCCCCCCCCCCCCCCCCCCCCCCCCCCCCCCCCCCCCCCCCCCCCCCCTGTTCTTTTTCGAAGATGTAGCTTTGCACATCCCAACTGAGCAGTGTATGTGAATATTTTGTGTGTGTGAGAGAGAGAGAGAAAGATTCACTGACTCATCACTCTGGTGTCCATTCAAGCATGACACACTTTTCCTCTCATTCCCTCGTAAACCCTCATGGACTCACGCAGCTGTGAGACACGCTCACCTAAACATTCCCTCCGCGCTCTCCTCCAATTTATTGACCCTTTTTCACTTCTTTGTTTTTCATGTCCTCACCCACACTCCTCTTTCCCTCCAGCGTGACCTAGATTTTTATCTTGGCGAGGTCCCGCCAGGTTGTGTTGTTACCATCAACGGATCTGTATTTGAAAATTAGTTTTTGGTGGGGAAAAAAAGTTGGACATTTTTCCAGCTTTGCAGCTGCCTGTGAATTTAACGGATGGAATGTGTGTATTCGGGCCACCGTCACCCTTGTTTTTCTGTTCTCAGCTCAAGATGCCTCTTTCCTGGCAGTTTGTCCTCCTCAAAGCCATGGAGAAAACATTGTGAGCTTCACCCAACAATGATGATTCACAGTATTGCATATCCAGGTGAACATTGTCCACAATACTGCTGTAAAAGCAGCATTTTTGGTCCCCCCCCCAAAAGGTTAAGGTTCAGTGAAGAACCTTCAGCTTCTTCTATTGCTTCACTGTGAATACCCCCGTATGGAACCTACACTCTTAAAAATAAAGGTTCTTTACTGCCAACGATAGTTCCATGAAGAACCTTTAACATTCATAAAACCTTTTCATTCCACAAAAGGTTATTTATAGAGGAAAAAGTTTCTTTAGAATGTAAAATGTTCTTCACACTAAGATGAAAGGTTTTAGTTTAAGAACTGTTCGCTGAAAAGTTCTTTTGAGGAACCTAAAATGGTTTATCTGTGGCATCACTGCAAAAACCTTATTTACAAGAGTGTAAGGGCATAATGTGCACTGGGTTGCAGGTCTGTTCTGATGGGAAAATCAGAAAAAAAAACACAATATAAATATATATTTGTTCCTGTATTATCTTCCAAAATAAAATCTGTGTCCTGAAACAGAATCTTTTGAGAAGCACTGTCCTTGAGCATGTCGACTGGAGGTGTTTCTTTGTTCTCCTCGGTTCCTCCTGTAGCTTCTCTGCTCTCTGCTCTCTTAATTTCTTAATTAATCTTTATTATCTTTATTATTGTTATAAACAATTTAAGTATTGTTTTTCTGCATTACAATATGAGATTTGGAGAAGTACACTTATTGTTCATTATTGGCAAAATGATGTTACAGTGAACAAATTCCCAAAAAAAAGCAAAAACATAAACAAAAGCAATTTGAGTGAAATATGACCCAGACATGTTCTTGACATGGTATGTGAGATTCGCTTTATACTAGATCTACAAGAGTAATTCAACCAAAACGTCTTGAGAAACCCTGATGCATCTTATATAAAGGGAAACTGTTCCGCACAGCTCACCTGAGATTCATGAGAATGTCTGGAGTCTTGTCTGCGTTGCGGTCCAGTATGTTTGGCAGGGTTTTTATGAGGATGTCGTGAGGATAGAGAGCAAGTGACACAGAGACAAGGTTCTGGAAGCTGCACACACCTCACAGATGTGAATGCCATTAACTGGGCTGAATTGCTGAGTGCGGGGATTTCAGTCTTCACTTCACCACATGTCTTACAATACTGGGCCTTGACCAGACACACACACCACCACACACACACACAAACCACACAACACAACAACACACACACCACACACACACACACACACACACACACACACACACACACAACAAACAGACCGAGGGAATAAAATGTGCACTGGCTGCACAAACACACATATCTGATTGTTGAGAACATCCATTTGGCCCTGAAACCTGTTTGAAGAGCTATTTACAATGTAACGACTCGGCCAAACCCGAAGATGTATATGTTAACATAAATTAATAGAATAGTTCACCCAAAAATGAAAATTAGACAAAACTTTACTCACCCTCAGGCCATCCAAAATGTAGATTAATTTTTCTTCGGGGGAACAGATTTAGCGAATGTATCATTTCATCACTTGCTCAGCAATGGATCCTCTGCAGTGAATGGGTGCCGTCAGAATGAGCGTCCAAACAGCTGATAAAAACATCACAATAATCCACAAGTTATCCACACCACTCCAGTCCATCAGTTAACATCTTGTGAAGAGAAAAGCTGTGTTTTGTTAGAAACAAATTCACCTTTAAGCCATTTTTAACTTCAAACTGTCGCTTTTGACTAAAATAGTCCATAATCCATGATATTGCTTTCTCCGGCGAAAAAGTAATCTTGTCTGAATCAGGAGAGTAATATGTACAGATCAAGCAAATTAGACAAATTAACAAATTAGAAGCAGGACGGTTTTAAACAAAATGTCTTTTGGGTTTTGGTGTGAGAGACTTTTTCACTGAGGAAGTGTTATTATGGAACAGAAACAACAATTTTAAGTTAAAATGCCTTAATGATAGATAAGTTTCTTAAAAACATGCATATTTTCGCTTCACAAGATGTTAACTGATGGACTGGAGTGGTGTGGATTACTTGTGGATTATTGTGATGTTTTTATCAGCTGTTTGGACTCTCATTCTGACGGCACCCATTCACTTCAGAGCATCTATTGGTGAACAAGTGATGTAATGCTAAACATCTCCAAATCTGTTCTGATGAAGAAACAAACTCATCTACATCTCGGATGGCCTGAGGGTGAGTAAAAATATAATATATGATTGTTAAATATATATTTCACTTTAAATATGTATTTTAAAATTTAAGCAGGGTTCTCACAGTCAAGGAAAACCTGGAAATATCAGGCAATGTCAAATGAATAAATGGAAATCATCTGTAGGATCATTCTTTTTAATCCCTATCCAGGAATCATGAACGATTGGAAAAGTCATAAAAATGCATTGGTCAAAAGGTGTTGGCACTCTGTTTAAGGTCTGTTTAAGATTCTTTTCCCCTGTTGGATCTTTTAAGAGCTCTCTTTCTGCCAAAGCGAGGAGACATATGACTTAATATCCGTACAAATCACTGGGAAAAACAGGAAACAACACATGCTCAGACACGCACATGCACTTGTTGTGGTTGTGACATCTACGCTCTCTTTCTATTGTTTGTGTTTGTGTGCGCGGCTGGGTTTGACAAGTGCATTGTGTTAAGTGATTTATTGGATTAAGTTGTGTCTTGCTATTCTTACTGTTAATAATCACTACAGGCTTCATGTTAATTATGTTCATAATTACATCCATACTGTACATTACAAACATTTAATCATTACTACTGAGGATTTTGTGTCATTGAACTGTTTGTGCTTCATTAGAGGCTGGCTTTTCTTGTAACTAGGCCCAGGGGGAATCTGCAAATTTTTAAAGAATATTTATATATTTTTGCAGGTTTTTAGAGGCGTAATAATGGATTAACACATGATAAATAATAACTAATGCCACATTTTAAGAGACCGGTTGAAATTAGCATCTGTAATGGTTTCGTGTGGCAGAAAAACATATTTGTTTACCACTACACTAATTAATTCCAACTATTTATTTATTTATTAAAATATACCCGCTTTTTAACTTTTTTTTTTTTACCTTGAAACACCTTAAAGCATTGTGCTCATTATGCAAATTGTTAACCAACTTCTATTATTATTATTATTAATAATACTTCTATTAATTATTATTATTATTTTATCAGCTTACCATGTCATGCATTATTAAATTTGATTTAACAGATTGACAATTGACTAGATACTGTGTAAAATAAATTTCATAAAACATCAACAGTGATGCTGACAGTCCCTATAATGACCCATATTTGCTGATAATATATCTGACTTTATCCACCTTTTTCTTCAACGCGGAAGTAAGCCTATGGGTGAGACTTCCGGTTCATTAGGCTAGAGGTAAAAATGTTTTTTGACTACAGTTTTTCATACAGGCTACCTAAAAACATATAGTTATATTTTTACCATGGTATTGAGGTGCTATGTGTGTGTTTTAACTGTGTTTATCATGATTTAAATGTATGTTACTATGGGAGACCGATGCTTAATTTAAAAATAAATAAATGAATAAAAACTTGGTCAGAATAAATGTAACCATATAAAACTGAGGTTGCTACAATTTTTAGAGATGTTACTGATTTTGATAATGAACAAAAATTTACCTCTGCATCCTAACTCAAGCTACTATCAAATGTGCATTTCTAAGAGACAAAAAGTGATATAATTATTATTAATATTATCAGGCAACCCAAACCTGTTTCTTGATTTAAAACAATATCACTCATTAGAACATGCAAAAACCAAGAAATCTTTTTTTTTCTATTTAGATATTTATTTTGTTAAGGAAAATTAATGGTCTGGTTTCTACAACTTTCACTGTGGAGCAAAAATCTGGCTTTAAAGTTTAAAGAAATAAAATTTGACATTTGATAATTATCGATATCGTCTGATATGAAAACAATTATCGTGATAATTTTTTTGGCCATATCGCCCAGCCCTAGGTGTAGTTAATATTTTAACAAACTTGACTGGCCTCATATGTTGTGCTGCTTGCCAGAGCAACGTTTTCTAAGTGCATCAAGGCAATTTGACTGTTTTTCTTCTGTTGTGGAGCAAGCAAGAGATCTTAGTGCCAAGAGGCTTCTGGGAAACTCAGACCTTCTATTTATAACACAAAACCCGAACAATTTGGAGTCATAAAATCGTTCATCAAGAAAGATGTCCTTGCTCTATTTCCCACTAATGCAGGGGAAAACAGCTTTCATTTGCTGGCCATGCGGTCTGTGAAATTCAGAGGTTGTTTGCTGTTCAGTTCATCCATGTTGAAATGAGTGTGTAGCTGTTAATTAGTCAGTCGACACCAGATTTTTATTACCTGTGTCTGTGTTTGTCTCTGTTCCTCTCTAGAGATCATTCAGCCTCTAAATGATTTTCCAGGGTGATGCTGCGAACATTCAGTGCAAAACTGTTGAAATTGGTGACCATAGAGATGGTTGCCAACATACTTTAGCATCTTAAGAGGACAAAAATACACAGTTCAGATCTATTTAGTGTTTCAGTATTTATGCCAACAAACCTATAAACGTTAGTCAAGCTGAATATTGCAAACATCACTTTTAAAGGGATAGTGTCACAGTGTCTGGTTGTGGTGCCCTGGACTGGCCACTTGAGGGCACGCTCCCGTTTTTATGTTATATGTGTTGAACTCCATTTCCCATAGTCCCTTGCTTGTCATTCTGTCTGATCATGAGCACCTGGGTTATCAGTTCCGATCATTTTCACCTGTTAGTCATTTACTCTTTATCCCATCTATATATACCATGCTCACTCTGTCTGTCACTGCTGCTATATTGTATTTGTCGTCCCATGTCTTCTTGATGTTATCTGGAGTTCACCGTGTTATTCTGTTTCTTGTGTTTTGGATTACCTTTTGCCACGTTTTTGTTCCGTTTTGATTATTTGTTACTTTCAATAAACTGCACCTGGATTCTTACCTTGTCTCTCTCTTGGCATTCCGTGACAGATAGTTTACAAAAAGAAAAATCTGTTTCAAACCTGTATGAGATTATTTCTTCTGTTGAACACAAAATAAGATATTTTGAAGATTGTTGATAACCGAACAGTTGCCAGTAGCCATTAACTTCATTGAAAAAAATTTAATACTATGGAAGTCAGTGGCTACCGGTTTGGATGTAACTCATTCAGGTTTGGAACAAGAGGATGTTGAGTAAATATGACAATTTTCATTTTTTAGACGAACTAAGTTGATTATATATCTTCATGTATATGTATGAATGGATGGATCGATATAGTCGGTAAGATTTTTTTTATGTTTTAAGAAGTCTCGTATGCTATTAAAGCTGCATTTATTTGATTAAAAAAACTGCATTTTTATATGAACTTAATATGTAGTTTGTTCCTGTGATGTAAAGCTCAATTTTCAGCTTCATTACTCCAGTCTTCAGTTTCACATGATCCTTCATTCTAATATGCTGATTTATTGCTCAAGAAACATTTCTCATTATTGTCAATGCTGAAAAGAGTTATGCTGTTTAATATTTTTGTATAGAAGCAATGATCATTTTTTTTTCTAGGATTCTTTGATTAGAAAGTTCAAAAAAGTCTTATTTTAAATAGAAATGTTTATAATAAATCTGTTTTCTGTCACTTTTAATCAAATTGTGTCTTTGCAAATTATTTACATAATCCAAAAGATATTTGCCTTGTAAAAATGATGGGTCATTTGGAGGATTGCAGAATATTTCCTTTTGGTGTTATTGTTATTGCTAGTTCTAAGGTTATGCACGCAATGAAATGCTCAGTTAGTCTGTAATGGCTACTCGATCTCTGTGCTCAGTTTCCAGCGGTTCATGTCCGCGTGACCGTCCACAGTTGCCTGGTGCTCTTCTGAGTTCTCTGTCTGGCTGACTGAGCACCGCTAGACTAATTGCAGGTTATCCTTCTGTCTCTGGCTGCAGACATCAGTAACAAACTCTTTGATAGCGGTTAATTGGCTTATTAGCAACTTGCCAAGTGCTGCATCGTCAATCAAAACCAGACGGCAATGTCAGAAAGAACGTACACAAGTCAACATTTTGCAGAGCGCAACGTCAACAACTGTGAAGAACACTTGTGAATGAATTCGCTCTTGCCATACATTTTGGATCCGCACTCAAATTATGAAGGAAATAACTTCACACTGGCAAAATTTTGGTAATTTACATCGTTTTAGCTCTCAATTTGTCAGTAATGGCCACTTTGTTGTGAGAGTCTGAGGGAAGCTAAATTTAGCTCTTTTGTTCGGCGTCCGTGCAGAAGTAAGACAGGATCATGGCTCAGAAACATGGCGGGGTGGCTAATAAGCGACGCGATCTCTCTGGGTTTCCCATAATAGCTGAAGGGTTTAATAGGCG
The DNA here is from genome assembly GCA_018155175.1 of Sinocyclocheilus anophthalmus. Classification (NCBI taxonomy): domain Eukaryota; kingdom Metazoa; phylum Chordata; class Actinopteri; order Cypriniformes; family Cyprinidae; genus Sinocyclocheilus; species Sinocyclocheilus anophthalmus. The sequence goes on from JADLZN010011037.1 coordinate 16,794, forward strand.
AGAGTGCCGCTGTAAGCGTGTGGCTCTGTTTGCTCGAGCCAGAATGGCTTTCTAGAGCTGAGCCAGCTTGCAGGGGGCAGTGTGGACCCCGCTCACTCAGATGCCAGTGTCTGCTCGAGGAACCTGACTGTTACTGGCTTTCAGTTCTTCACTCATTCACTATTTCTCTTCTCTCTCTCTTTTACATAGACAGTTATGTAAAGCTGGTTCAAGCTGTTTTCTTCCACCTGAAGTCAAATTCAGAGACATCCTGTGGCAGTCATCTGGATTCTTTCTTTCTTTCTTTCTTTCTTTCTTTCTTTCTTTCTTTCTTATATTCAGTCCTCATTCCTTTCTTTCTATTCATCCATCCTTCCATCATCTGTCTGTCTGTCCATCTATCTGTCTTCCTTCAGTTTCATTCCTTTCTTTTCCTTCTCTCCTTTAGTCTATCCTTCTATAATCCATCTGTCCATTCTTCCTTCTTTTCTTCCATTCATCCATCCTTTCTTTTTCTTCCCTTTTTCATTATTTCCTTCCTTCCATCATTCCTCTCGCGTCCTTATCTTTCTTCCATCCATCCATCCATCCATCCATTCTTCCCTTTCATTCTTTCTTTCCATCATCCATCCATCCATCCTTTTCTTTCTTTCTTTCCTTCTTCCTTCATATATTCAGTCATTCATTCAGTCCCTCATTCCTTTCTTTCTGTTCATCCATCCTTCCATCATCTATCTGTCTGTCTGTCCATCCATTTGTCTTCCTTCAGTTTCATTCCTTTCTTTTCCTTCTCTCCTTTAGTCTATCCTTCTATAATCCATCTGTCCATTCTTCCTTTCTTTCCTTCCTTCCTTTCTTCCATTCATCCATCCTTTCTTTTTCCTTCCTTTTTCATTATTTCCTTCCTTCCATCATTCCTCTCACGTCCTTATCTTTCTTCCATCCATCCACCCACCCATACTTTCTTTCTTTCTTTCTTTCTTTCTGTCCATCCATCCATCTGTCCTTCCTTCCTTCCTTTTTTCCTTCCTTACTCTTTGTGTCCTTGCTTCATTTCTTCCTTTCTTTCTTGTTTTCTTCCATCTCTGTTCTTTCCTCCTCATTTCCTCCCACACTTCTGCACTTGAGGCTCTATCATTAGACTTCCCCGGGTCTCAGATATGAGCGTTGACTGTATATTTATAAATCCAGACAGCAGTAGGAATCAGAACATTGTGTGTGTTTGTTTTCTCCAATCATTTTTCACGTCTGGTTTTGATGAAGGTTTCATTAGGGCCCGTCAAGTCCACTGTTTACTGGTGAAATGTTATAACGGCATCTTGTTTTCAGATCGTGACAGCACTCAGAAGTATTTATACAAAAGCAGCTCCAATCTTGCATTTGTGACCATGGTTACATTTAAACAGAAGCAGTGTTGATGTTTCTACTTTGAAACTTTAAGCTTCTCAGAATTTAATAATCTAATCTAATAGGAAGCATTTATGCTAAAAATGGCTACATTCAAGTTTTTAAGGGGCTGTTTGCTATGAAAAAAACCTACAGTAAATCACAGAGGTTCAAATGACTCATCATTCTTTGAACTGGTAGCTGTCCATGAATCATCTGAATGAACTGACTCACTATACTGAACAAGACTTTTGAACTTTTATTTTAGGGGACTGCATTTAATAATTTACTCAGGTGATAGCAGCAATTTAACCTTTTGTCAATGTCTTATCTTTTAAAATACACTAAAGTTAAGATGTGAAACAGTAATATTGTGAAATATTATTAAAATATATAATGACCATTTTCTATTGTAATATATTTTAAAATGTAATATATTTCTGTGATGCAAAGCTGAGTTTTCAGCATCATTACTCCAGTGTTCACTGTCTCAGAAATCATTCTAATATGTTGATTTGGCGCTGTGATGCATTTTCTTTCAGGGTTTTTTGATTCATAGAAAGTTCAAAAGAGCAGCATTTATTTGAAATAGAAATCTTTTGTAACATTATAAATGTCTTTACTGTCACTTTTGATCAAATTAATGCTTCCTAGCTAAATAAAAATATTAATTTCTTTCAAATTTAAAAATATGATTTTTTTTTTTTATCAGATGTAGTCAGAGCCGTATATTCATACTTTAAAGGCAGAATTGATCCAGCATTTATTCAGAACTCATCTGAGGGTTACAGTAAAGCGTGAATCATGCATGTGTTGGTCAGCTTGATTGGTATTAGCTCATTATTATGATCTTTCATGATCTTGACCGTAAAGCAACATCAAGATGTTCCATCATCAAGGTTTCATTTTACGATATCTAATAATTTATAGTTAATCCCACAATAACCCCAAACCCCTCTCCTCTTCTGTCGCATCATCCCGGGAGCATCATTCCATCCGTCTTTCGGTATAAAAAAAAACGAGGGTTAGCAGAAATCTGAGTCTTCAAAGACAGGCAGTGGAGACGAGCAGCTCAGCACAGACTGTCACGGTCACCCAGACGCTTTGACAACAACCACGCTCCCACGCGACGTAGGCAGGATTGGTTCTACATATAAAATGTGCCCCTCTTAATCTGCTGCTGTCGTTTCAAAGCGTCTGCCCCTGTGAAATCAGGACGCTTCCACGAGTTCATGTTTCCACGGGTCTTTGATAGACACAGATGGTGTATTTAAAGCAGTACAGAGTGAGATTAAGATATGGAATATGATTTTATTAGCAGCGTGGAGTTTCAGCTGTGGTTGTTAAATGGTAACCCCTAGACACTTGTAGTGGGATTTGGGTAATAAATGAGCTTAGATGTCTGTGAGACAGGGTGAAATGGATTTTAATTGTTTTTTTGGGTTGATGTTGGCACATTCGAGACACAAAAGCCATGAACTTTGCATGTTGTTTGCTCTGGTTATATTTAAATAGATTACTTCAAGAGAACAATATGATGTTCTAGATCCTTGGATGCATTGCTATTTTCTAAAACTAGGTTGTTTCAGCCTCAAAATTTTCAAAAGATGACTGGTTTATAATTATGAGCACTTGTGAGGAAGCCTTAGACATGTGGAAGCAATTGAGAAAAGCAAACAACACAGGGAGATCTGAATGTGTGTTGAGGTTGGCAGTGGCAGGGTAAGCACTGTTTATTTAGTGCCCACTGGTTGCCATTTCTACAGGTCGGTAGGCCTCTGATCTCAGTCAGCTGCCCTCTTTTTTCATTTCCCAGTACCAGATGACATCCCCTCACTAAAATTAACACGAAGCAATGATTTTAGCATTATTTTGTAGTATCAAATAAATATGCCATAATGTTTCAGACTTCCAGCTGTATTTGTTTTGAAAGACGTTTGTATGGTACCAGATTTGACACACACACACACACACACACACACACACACACACACACACACACACACACACACACACGTTTGTTTTTGTGAATTGTGGGGACTTTCCATAGACTTCTATTACTTTTATACTGACCAAATTATATTTTCTATCCACTAACCTAAACCTACACCTTACAGAAAACCTGTTTGCATTGTTACACTTTCAGTTAAACATCATTTACTATTTTTAATAATTTTTTTCCCACAGGCCGGTCCCCACAAAGCCAAAAATTTCAGGTTTTACTATCCTTGTGGGGACGTTTGGTCCCCACAATGTAGCTTAAACAAGTATACACACACACACACACACACACACACAAACAAAACTACACTACAATTTAACATTTTTTATAATGTTTATGTTTTAAAGTCTCTTATTCTCACCAAGGCTACATTTATTTGACCAAAAATACAGATACAAGGAGGAGCGGCGTAACCTTTGCAACTGTGGAATTGCAATGACATATTAGAGTTGTCACGTTATGTTTTTTTTTTTTTTGGCTAAATTCAATTTTAGATGTCAAATTTAAAAATAGCTTAAAAATAACTGCGTTTACTATGTACAGATAAGTGCAATGGTAATATGTATTATGTTTATCGTTCTTTAATTCTAACATTATAACATGAATTGCAGTGAAACTGTTATACAGTTGAAGCGGTGGAGTGGGGTATGAGTGGTTATGAACGAATGAATGAAATGCATTTGTCCATGTTTCACTCCGTTTCGAATCGCACTCGCGGAAAGCGCTTGATAAGCAGTGTTTCTTCCGTGGCTCGGTACGCTTTCAACTCATTTTTTTAGTCTTGAGCAAGACTGTATGACATTTACATTACATGATTTGACAAATTTTTACATAGAAAGGGCGACAGTGCACCGCATTAAAATAAATGATCATTCATGTTTTCATAACCGCTGGCCAAATTAAAAAACGACACTAAAATTAAAATTAAATATTTGAGAGCAAGGGGGCCCTCTGGTGTTTCGGGGGCCCTACGCAGTTTTCGTATTTTGCGTATAGGGAGGATCGGCTCTGATATTTACATACATAATTATTCAGGTGCATGTGTAATAACTGCATGAAAATGCCCAGCGAGGAATAAAACATCTGCTGCAATGAAATTCAAAAGGCACGGTGGTGAAAAAAACAGCATTTCTTCGGCATGGCGAAAAACTGAACTACAGACAGCCCTTCTTCGTCGTCGTCGAGATTGTCTGATGTAGGCCTGTTGCGATAATTAAATAACCATCTGATCGCGATTATTTGATCTAACCGCAGTTGTTTCAGACAACCGCGATTATTGTGCTTTTTATACAGCACAAGGGGGAGTCATACACCAAAAAAAAAACAGGAAGAAGCGACCAGTTTGCTTTTCATGCACTGTATAGCCTATATCATCTGAAGCCATTCCATATCTTAATGTGAGGGACAGAATTAAGTTTACAGAAATTCATCTTCCTTCTGCTGCAGTTGTCAGTCATTCTCCGCTCAGCATTCAATCAGCACGCCACGTTCAGTTATGACAGTCAGCACAGAAAAACTCTCTCCAAGAGGATATATTCCCATTATAATACTTGATGTGTAAATAAATGTCTGGAGTTTCGCATAAAATGACATCTTGCTGGTGTTCATTGCTCTCTCATTTCTCTTCTCTTTGTTTGTACCGTTTGGAGTGCAGCGCGCTATGACTTATGTTGTTTCAAGCACATCATTCTGCACCCTAGATGTGCATAAGAGCTTTGTGCCGCTCTGTTTGAAGCATTTCACATTATCAAAGTTTTGCACACAAAAAGATTATTAGAAGCCTTTCTTTTTCTCATGATTTCTATCTTATTTTCATGAATGTATTTTGCAAGAATACAAATAGTTAACAGAATAAACATGTTTAAATTGTAAAATGTGCACCAAAGATTTGTTTTAAAGATATTGTTTTTGCTGCTAAAAGTATACAGGCAGTAGTTTAATTCATAGCCTATATGTCTTATTCAAATGTAGTTTTCTCTGTACGGAGGGAGTGGAGGATTTAGTGGAGTGTTTAACAAAGGGTTTAAAAAAGAGTGACCATTAGTTCCACAAACACTGTATTGATATTCTGTAGTGGTGTAGAAAAAAAATAGCGCTGGTGTTGGATCAGTATTTGCTGATTCTTAGAATTTGGAATACTCTATGCAGTCTTACACTGCAAAATAATAACTCAAAAATATTAAAAGATAACATCATATTTATTTACTGAACCCTTAAATTAATCAATATTATAATGAAAGTCATAAAAACAGACAATTAATCATGATAATCTGCATTATCGTCATAATCGCCAAAGCCCTAAAATAGACAATTAATCGCAATAACCGTGACGATTTTTAGACAATAATCGTCAGCCAAATGTAATAATCGTGACAGCCCTAGTCTGATGCACTCAACCAAGCGTTCTAACCACGACCTCGCCCTTGCCCACCCGACTCCCACAACCCGGAAAACAAACGCTGTAGTCTAAACGAGCCATTCGTTGTAGTTCTTGAAAAGGGATCCATTTTTTTTTTTAAATATCTCCCTTTGGAGTGGACTTTAAGATTTGTAACTTTCTAGATCTTGTTTATGCTCAAACAGACAAACATTACAGACTAACTAAAGTTAAAACAGTGAAAAAGCATAATAGGACCCCTTTAATACCTTTGTGGGAATCATGATAATTTTTCTTGAGGATACTTTTAGAACAGAAAGCTCAAAAGAATAGCATTTATTTGCAGGGGCGCCACTACGGTTTCTGGGCCCCTGGACAGCATTATTTCACTCGGGCCCCGCGTTCCCCTCGGTAAATCGCGGTTGGGGGGGGGGGGGGGGTTCCTTTGTAGAAATCGTGCGTTCAGATTTGCATCAGAGGAATAAATTACGTTTTAAAATATATTCACATAGAAGACAGTTATTTAAAATTTTAATAATATTTCACAATATTACTGTTTTTAATTATTTTTAATGAAATTATGGTTTTTGGCTTATCGCTGTAATGGGTGTGTGTGTGTGTGTGCCTGAGTATATAGCAGTTGTAGAACAAAGGCTCGTTTAAGAGCAGAATGATGGAAGTGACTCACTGAACACTGACGCCCCCCACAGCTCCTGGACTGAGTGTATACAGGAGCTCCAGATGAGTGTATGTGTTTTATTTAGGTTTAAACACTGCTGTGTGTGTGTATCACACTCATGCTTGCTCAGCAGAACATTCTACGTGCCCCCTAGGCAGGAAGGGTGTCATGGAGGCCTGTCAGAGCACAGACAGATGATTTCACTGCTCTGCTGAGCGTTTATCTCCTCTGCATATTGCTTTCTCTCTCACACTCTCCGGAGCTATTTAGAAAGTCTTTTTAGGTGAATTACTGAAGGAGAGCTGCCCGGCTGCTCTTCAGAAAGATTACTGCGCTAGATGTGCTTCATCGTGATGTAGATTCACCGCACCATGTTAAAGGCTTATGATGTGCGTTTTTTTCCGGTTTTGAATCTTTCTTTTAAAGACCCTGTAGAATGGTTTGACAGCTAGATTCTCTTTCCCGTGTTGACATATTTCTTTTGAAACAGGAAGCCGGGGACATATATTGAAGAGTTTGTTAATGGTTTTTAATTCACGATTTTAATACAAAATACAACCTGCAGTGAAATGTGAATCTGGTCCATTCCATAGAGTGCACATATACATCATGTAATATGACAAAATTTTGGATACACCCCGAGTTCAGGATGAGTCATCACTATTTTTTGTCTTTTTATTTTAGTTTTTTGGATCCCTAATACAAGTTTGTTTTGTCTTAATACACTGTCAGATTCCACTTATTTAAAGCATAAAAAAATAAAACATCATCTACATTTCTCAAGTAAATGTATCTTTGTTTTTTTGTTGTTGTTGTTTTTTTTATTATTTTTTGAGTATTTAAGTTTAGACAAAAATACTCATTAAGAATGATATTTTATATAGTTTTATTTTATTTTATTGCAGTCTAATAGTTAATTCTTTCAGCTTTTAGGAGTATGCTAGCAAAAAAAAAAAAGTAAAAAAGAAACTTTAACACATTAACCATTTTGTGGTTGGCAACACTTTAGATTTGTGAACACATATTCACTAATAACTAAGGGTTATTTCATCTAGAATATGGTCATGCAGAATAAGGCATTAATATGTACCAAATAAGTACTAATAAACAGCTGGTATGCTAGTAATATGCATGCTAATAGTGGGAATTGGTTCTTAAAATAAAGTGTTGCCATCTCTTTTTATACTATTAAGTACCTTCTTTAAATTCCTCAAGGAGCTTTATTTGAGGATATGGCAGGATGTTGAGGTCTTACCTCACCTCTACCTTGCTCCACACAATGTTCATACTGTTGCTCCCTCTACAGAATCACTCACTTCCTGTACATGGCTGTTTCCTGTGGTGACGGCGGTCATATTGCTGCCACATGCTGCCTGTCAGAGCTGTTGCAGACATGTTGGGGATGTATGTGAGGATGTATGAGTACCTCCCCGTGTCCACCGCTTCTCATATGCTGCTTTTTATCTGTCTTTTTTTTTTTGGCACGTCCTCTCTTTTTCTTGGTCGTTCATGTGTTGTGGTACAATTAGTGGTGATCTCTAGGGAAAAGAAAGTGTGTGTTTGTGTGTGCGCAGAAGACTAATGTAATACAATATTCAGTGTGTGTTTCTTGGCCAAAGGGCAAGTCTGTCTCAGCCCCTCATGATCCCACACATCCACAATCTGTCAAGTTTAGGAGAGGGACTTTCCACTGAGGGGACTTTCCATGCCGCTCCGAATGGAGCCAGAAGGAGCTCTTTTCCACGGCTCCGTATGAGCCCCCTGTAGAATAGCCATCGCTGCTGAATGCTGCTTTTCAAGCACAGGAACCTGGTCGCTCACTTTTATTTTGACTAAAGGGTTTTGGGCGTAAATAATTTTTAGAGAATTTTACTGAATTAAATAAAAAAAGTGAGACTGCCAGCATGAATTTAACAGCTCCTAAATCTATAATAGCCGGTTGAGATTGTGTCATTAGTGGTGCTTGCTAAGTGCTGGAGTACAAAAGACTGTTTTGAGTTTATTTGCATGCAAAATACCACAGCACTTTCCCAACACAAGCTTCCTCATCCATGAGGTCATTAGAAAACCTACAATTTATGCAAACAAAATCAATTTAATTCAGAAGCAACACTGTGTTAGGTTCATTTTCTCAGACTGTACCTTTAATAAAAGTTTGTTTTCAGTTTGTCTTATTACACTGGCAGATTTTGTCACTTATTTTAAGTATAAAAAAGTGAAAATCTAGTTTAAAAAAGCTTATTTTAAGATACAGTCAATGAAAACAAGTGTAAATGTCACGTGCAGCATTGCTTCTCAAGTAAATTTGTCTTTTTAAAAATCTAATAAAACTGGAAAACAAGACAAAAGTATAGAAAAATATAAAAAAATAAGACAATAATCATAGGAACTTTTGCACTGAAAAAGTTCATTCTGACAAATTAAATAAGTAAATAAATAAAAAAATAATGGACTTAAAAACGTAAAAAATAATGGACTTAAAAATAATTGCTCTCCAGTGACTATCACAATTCATTAATAGTATTTTGTGTAGACATTAATGAACAAATTAACATAAAAGATGGTTATGAAATGCCTAAATTAATGAATTAATGATAATTTTTCTCACCTTGTGACTTTTTATTTTTATTTTCACACATTTCTTTTTGCTCCATTAATAATAAATAAAAATAAATATATTTGTATTGCGTTGGCAAGCACCGCTAATGAAAAATTATAAAAAAAATGGTAAATCTACCGAAAAAATAAAAATGATGAACTAATATTCTCAAATTGTGGGGGAAAAAATTCAAGAGTGTTTTCATGGTATGAAAACTTGAGAGAAAGTGCTTAATAAGAGTTTGCTCCAGATTCACGTTTTTTCTTCAACAAAATCTGCCAAGGCACTCGAGGAAAAAAATCATTCTCATCCTTCTGAAGCCAACTTCACCAAACTATCCACTTATGAGTCCAGTGCTGGCACCAGTGGAGTCTGTGTGGGGAGGCGCAGTGTCTGCAGAAATCACCCACAAGAGTTTCATCTCATGCCTAATCAACTCACTAAAGCACTGAAAGCCTCTGAGGAGCGGTGAGGGACGGGTGAGACTCCCAATCTCACCCGTCTGATGGAAACGCCAGATAAGAGTATTCACCGCTTAAAGCAACAAAGTCTCAGACATTTTAAAGTGGCAGAATGCTAAAGAACAAAGCAACCATGTCTGATGTTATTTATTTGTTTTATTTGAAGTTGCATGTTGCTTTTAAGAAGGGGGCTAGTTGATACTATATAAATTTGAGGTTTTCAATCAAAAGTTCAAATACGCAAATGCTTTTTTCTCTAGCTGTGGTTTTTATGTTGGATCTCTTTTTTTCCTTGGCAAGAGCTGTCAAAATGTTCAGTAGCTTTTTTTGTAGTCCAGACGTTAAGGTGTGTGTTTATACAGTAAGTGATTTTCAAAAATAATAGACCTGCTCTGAAAAATATTCATTGGAATAAAAAAAAATGTGACAGATAACCCTGTTCTCCGTGGAATTACCATTTGATACCTATTTTTCACAGTACTGTTATAATACTGCATTGTGAGGGTAGACTATATTTTATGGATATGCAACTGATTTGCATTATATGATTGTTCTATCAAACAGTTGTGCGCACACACACACACACACACACACATATGTATATACATTGGTAGGGAAAGAAAAAAATTATTCAGACACCTTACATTTTTCACCTTTGTTATATGCAGCCATTTTCTACAATCATGTAAGTAATTTTCTTTCCCATATATGTACACACCGCACCCCTAGGGACAGCGAAAAACATGAATTGGTGATTTTGCAGATTTATTAAAAAAGACTGAAATATCACATGGTCCTAAGTATTTAGACCCTTTGCTGTGACGCTCATATATTTAACTCGGGTGCTGTCCGTTTCTTCTGATCATCTTTGAGATGGTTCTACACTTTCATTTGAGTCCATCTGTGTTTGATTGTACTGATTGGACTTGAATAGGAAAGCCAGACACCTGTCTATGTAAGACCTTACAGCGCACAGTGCATGTCAGAGCAAATGAGAATCATGAGGTCAAGGAACTGCCTGAAGAGCTCAGAGAAAGAATTGTAGCAAGGCACAGATCTGGCCAAGGTTAAAAAAAAAAATTCTGCTGCACTTAAGATTCCTAAGAGCAAAATATCCTTAAATGGAAACGTTTGGGACTTCCAGAACCCGTCCTATAGCTTGCCGTCTGGCCAAACTGCTATCGGGGAGAAAGCATTGGTGGAAGAGGTAAAGATAACCAAGCTCACTGTGGCTGAAGCTCCAGCAGATGCAGTCGGGAATGTGAGAACTTTGTATTAAAGTCCAACATCATGTGCAACACTCCACTGATCTGGGCTTTATGGCAGAGTGGCCCGACGGAATTCTCTCCTCAGTGCAAGACACATGAAAGCCCGCATGGAGTTTGCTAAAAACACATGAAGTACTCCAAGATGGTGAGAAATAAGATTATCTGGTTTGATGAGACCAAGATAGAACTTTTTTTTTAATTCTAAGCGGTATGTGTGGAGAAGACCAGGCACTGCTCATCACCTGTCTACTACAGTCCCAACAGTGAAGCATGGTGGTGGCATCATCATGCTGTGGGGGTGTTTTTCAGCTGCAGTGAGAGGACGACTGTTGCAATCGAGGGAAAGATGAATTCTTTCGGCCAAGTACAGGGATATCCTGGAACGAAAACCTTCTCCAGAGTGCTCAGGACCTCAGACTGGGCCGAAGGTTAGACAATGACCCTAAGCACACAGCTATAATAACGAAGGAGTGGCTTCACAACATTTCTGTGACTGTTCTTGAATGGCCCAGTCAGAGCTCTGACTTAAACCCAATTGAGTATCTCTGGATAGACCTAAAAATGGCTGTCCACCCACGTTTACCATCCAACCTGACAGAACTGGAGGATCTGCAAGGAGGAATGGCAGAGGGTCCCCAAATCCAGGTGTGAAAAACTTATTGCATCTTTACCAAAAAGACTCATGGCTGTATTAGATCAAAAGCGTGCTTCTACTAAATATTGAGCAAAGGGTCTGAATACTTAGGACATTGTGATATTTCAGTTTTTCTTTTTTTAATAAATCTGCAAAATGTCAACAATTCTGTTTTTCTGCCAATATGGGGTGCTGTGTGTACATTAATGATGGGGAAAAAATTAACTTAAATGATTTTAGCAAATGGCTGCAATATAACAAAGAGTGAAAAATGTAAGGGGGTCTGAATACTTTCTGTACCCACTGTATATATATTAGGGATGGAAGATTCCAATTCGCTCGGTGCATCGTCAATAAAGTTAACGATGCGATGCATCGGTGTAAAAGTGTTCTCATATACACGTTGGCAATTTGGGTTACACTTACTTAAGGGTGTGCATAGAGACTGACATTACAACCTTCTAATCATTACAGACACATACTAATCAGGACAGACACTTCATGACATGAAGGTTTTTTATGCATGTTTATGACAACTGTCATTAAGTGTCATTCTCTCAGTTATGTAATTTTTTATGCAAAGATGACATTGTTTGAGATGTCTTTGTTATGGTCTATGGTTAGGGGTAAGGGTAGGGGTAGGGTTAGGTTAGGGTTAGGTCAAATAATGTCATATTTGCATTAAGAATGACATAACTGAGTGAATGACACTATGAGAGTTGTCACAAACATGCATAAAAGGAGTCTCAATAAGGAATAGGGACGTACATATACTTTGTTAAATATTGTTGTTAGGCCATTACTGTTTCTTTTGTAAATTTTTAAACACTACATATAATTGTATTTTTTTTTATAGCAGTAACTGTCAAGGGACTAGTGTAATGGGTAATCAATCATGACCGAATGCTAGTACTACATTACTAATTACTAGCTCAAATGTAATTTTGTTTCTATACCTTTAAAATATATTCATTTATTATTTATTTTAATTTTAATTAAGGATTTACCATTTTAATTTATTATTTTAATGCTTTAACGAGCTATTTTTGATTGTAATGTTCTGCTATTCTGCACAACTAGAAAAGGTACAGCTGTCATAAAACCAGAAAGAGCCTTTCTGCTTGACTAGAAACTGTAAAAAAAAAAAAAAGTCAAATACTAGTATTTGAAAGCTGGTAATATCATTCGTTCCTTTGGTCAGTGTTAGAGGAACCAGCTTAGTCTAGATTAAGCTGCTTTAGAACCAGTATTCCCAGGCATAAGTTGCCACAGTGACTCAGCTTGATTCTAGGCCTAGTTAGTTTGCTTTAACGAGCCAAATCTTTGACATGAGTCAGACTAACTGAAATCGCCTTCTGAAACAGGCCTCGAGCTTAGAATGATCGGATTTTTTCCATTGCAATCTAATCGCATTGTGTTTGAATCAATCAAATCATATCGCACTGCAATCGTAACGGTGAACTCGATCGATCGCTCGTACTGCTTCATATGTTACTTTATGTATCAGTATCGTTGCTATGCACAGATGCGTTATCTTATCGCCTCAGGTCCTGGATATGCACATTCCCTATCTATATATATACTAGATATACAGTGGGGGAGAAAAAGTTTAGTCACCACCAATGTGCCCGGTCTCCCCCGTAAAGATGAGAGCGGCCTGTAAATTTTATCATAGGTATAACCTCAACTATGAGAGACAAAATGAAAAAAAAAAAAAATCCAGAAAATCAAATTTTAGGATTTTTAAAGAATTAATTGGTAAAAAAACTCGGTAAAATAAGTATTTGGTCACCTACAAAATTTCATCTCAATACTTTGTCATATACCCTTTGTTGGCAATGACAGAGTTCAAACATTTTCTGTACGTCTTCACAAGTTTCAACACACGGTTGCGGTATTTTTTGGCCCCCCCCAAATTTTTCCCCCTTTCCCCCATGCAGATCTCCTCTAGAGCAGTAATTTTTTTGGGGCTGTCGCTGGGCAACACGATTTTCAACTCCCTCCAAAGATTTTCTATGGGGTTGAGATCTGGAGACATGCTAGGCCACTCCAGGACCTTGAAATACTTCTTACAAAGCCACTCCTTCGTTGCCCGCTCTGAACATGCGGTGTGTTTGGGATCATTGTCATGCTGAAGGACCCAGCCATGTTTCATCTTCAATGCCCTTGCTGTTGGTTTTCACTCAAAATCTCACGATACCTGGCCCCATTCATTCTTTCGTTTACAAGGATCAGTCGTCCTGGTCCCTTTGCAGTAAACAGCCCCAAAGCATGATGTTTCCCCCCCCATGCTTCACAGTAGGTATGGTGTTTTTTGGATGCAACTCAGCATTCTTTCTCCTGCAAAAACGACAAGTTGAGTTTTTACCAAAAGGTTCTATTTTGGTTTCATCTGACCCTATGACATTCTCCCAATCCTCTTCTGATCATCCAAATGCTCTCTAGCAAACTCAGACGGGCCTGGACATGTACTGGCTTAAGCAGGGGGACACGTCTTGCACTGCGGGATTTGAGTCCCTGGCGGCGCAGTGTGTTGCTGATGGTAGCCTTTGTTACTTTGGTCCAGCTCTCTGCAGGTCATTCACTAGTCCCCCCGTGTGGTTCTGGGATTTTTTGCTCACAGTTCTTGTGATCATTTGACCCCACGTGTGGAGATCTTGTGTGGAGCCCCAGATCGAGGGAGATTATCAGTTGTCTTGTATGTCTTCCATTTTCTAATAATTGCTCCCACAGTTGATTTCTTCACCAAGCTGCTTACCTATTGCAGATTCTGTCTTTCCAGCCTGGTGCAGGTCTACAATTTTTTTTCTGTTGTCCTTTGACAGCTCTTTGGTCTTGGCCATGTGGAGTTTGGAGTGTGACTGTTTGAGGTGGTGGACAGGTGTCTTTTATACTGACAACAAGTTCAAACAGATGCCATTAATACAGGTCCGAGTGGAGGACAGAGTAGCCTCTTAAAGAAGAAGTTACAGGTTTGTGAGAGCCAGAAATCTTGCTTGTTTTGTAGGTGACCAAATACTTATTTTCCACTATAATTTTCAAATAAATTCTTTAAAATTCCTACAGTGTGATTTTCTGGATTTTCTTTTCTCGTTTTGTCTCTCATGGTTGAGGTATACCTATGATGACAATTACAGGCCTCTCTCATCTTTTTAAATTGGGAGAACTTGCACAATTGGTGTCTGACTAAATACTTTTTTCCCCACTGCATATATAATAAACTTTGGATATTTTTCACACTAACATAATTACATAAAGGAATACAAAATATTGTATTTTACATATTTTTGTATTCAGTATTCAGTAATGTAGATTATTAGATATCAGAAATACACTATCCCCCTTTTTTCACAAAACGCTTATTCCTCTTCCTAGACTAAATTAAAATTCTGAGCTGTTTCATCACAACTGAAAAGTAACTTGCACTTACTGATCTTTAAAACATGTCAGTGCTTTGTTTTGGTCTTAGAGATGCACACCAGTATGGCCTTTTTCTAAGGCATGGTTTAAAAATACTTAAATGTCTAATTGACTATTGCCCTAAATCCTGGCTTAGGCTAACCCTGTCTATGAAACTCGACTATTGAGTTTTTTTCTCTTTAAGCACAGAACATGTGTATACATTTATCTTCTTAGTAATACAAATGTTGACCAAATATGGCTTTCATAATCCTTAAAAAAATTTGATAAAATTAAATGAAAATTAAAAGTATTATTAAAATTATTAAAAGTAATTTAATTTACTTTTTTAATTATTATTGACTTTATTTACCTTATATTTGTCGTTTTAGTGCTAGACAACCTTAGTCCCTTTTTCACTTTAATATGAAACGGATTGGTCAGAATATCACCTATTGAGATAAAGAAACTCGTACCAGATTGTAAAGACATGAAGGTGAATAAATGATGACAGAATGTTTATTTTTGGGTGAACTTTAAGCAATGTTTCCTGCTTGTTGAATGAACATTGATGAAACAGAGATGGATAAAAAATGGCTGATTTTATGTCCTAATTACCGTTTGCTGCATTCATGACAGTATCTTTTATGATATCAGACTGGAAATGGAAAAGATAATAAATACCTCATTATTATCGAATTAATACCTCAACAGGGTGTCAAATAGACTGACTATGTTTAGTGAACATTTTCAAGCTATCCGTCAGTGTTCGATACCCCAGTGATTAAAGCATGTCTGACAGTCTGGACCGGGATTTAAAAAGAAACTGATTATATAAACAATCCAGTTCTGCAGCCAAAATCTGTCTATTCTTTATGGAAATCTCTCGTCTCTTACCTCTGAACACGGGCCGCACTTGGCATCAAAAACAAAGCCTTGTGCCTGTGCTGTAAACAACAAATGAAGCGAAACGTTAATCACAAACTCTCGCCGACGACATCAGCCTGCGTCCTAATTTTAACCGCGTCCATCTCATACAGGAAAAACACAGGGAGAAACAAAAGGAAGGGAGTGTTCGAGGGGAAGACCTGTGATTCAGACACAGCAGCGTTCAGCTCTAACAAGAAAACTCAAAGATGGGTGGCCAGAAATCAGTTATTTTAGCGAGCTTGAGAAAGAGGAAGATGATAAAGTGTGAGCCCTGGTATTGAGGAGAAAGGCTAACGGGTATGAGAGAGGTTTAAAAGTTCTGAAACTAGTTAAATTATGCCATTATTTTTCAATGAAACACTTTGAATTGTGATTATTAACTGCAGCTATTTGTGCCTAACCTTGCAAATCCCACATGGTTTTCACTCACCGCTCTCTTAATCATGAACCACACTACTGTTCAAAAGTTTGGGGTCGTAAGATTTTTTGTAATGTTTTAGAAATTATCTTATGCTCACCAAGGCTGCATTTATTTGATTGAAAATACAGGAAAAATGGTAATAATCTGAAATATTTATTTTTGGATGTATCAGACTCTGCACAAGGAAGAGTTGAGGCAATCGAAACGGAAAATACCAGAAAGTTCATCGACACGCCAAACGGGTTTGGGGATTTTATTTCTACTCCCTTTTAACTCAACTGCTGGCCAAGTTATTCTTGCGCAAAATCCCTCTTTGAATCTCAAAAATAGAATAGATCAAATGGTACTGTTTCCATGCTTTTAAAGATTTTATCGATCTCGCATCCCTTCACAAAATGTATAGGCCCTAGCCCTAGACAAAATAACCCACTATATATAGATATTTGGGCAAAAAGTATTTAGTGAGCCACCAGTTGTGCAAGTTCTCCCACTTACAAAGATGAGAGAGGCCTGTAATTTTCATCATAGGGTTACCTCAACTATGAGAGACAAAATGAGGAAAAAAATCCAGAAAAATCCCAAAAACAAACATTGTAGGATTTTTAAAGAATTAATTGGTAAATTCCTCGGTAAAATAAGTATTTGGTCACCTACAAACAAGCAAGATTTCTGGCTCTCACAGACCTGTAACTTCTTCTTTAAGAGGCTCCTCTGTCCTCCACTCTTTACCTGTATTAATGGCATCTGTTTGATCTCGTTATCAGTATAAAAGACACCTTTCCACAACCTCAAACAGTCACACTCCAAACTCCACATGGCCCAGACCAAAGATCTGTCAAAGGACACCAGAAACAAAATTGTAGACCTGCACCCGGCTGGGAAGACTGAATCTGCAATAGGTTAGCAGCTTGGTGTGAATAAATCAACTGTGGGAGCAATTATTAGAAAATGGAAGACATACAGGACCACTGATAATCTCCCTCGATCTGGGCTTTACGCAAGATCTCACCCCGTGGGGTCATAATGATCACAAGAACTGTGAGCAAAATCCCAGAACCACACGGGGGGACCTAGTTAATGACCTGCAGAGAGCTGGGACCAAAGTAACAAAGGTTATCATCAGTAACACACTGCGCCGCCAGGTCCTCAAATCCTGCAGTGCCAGACGTGTCCCCCTGCTTAAGCCAGTACATGTCCAGGCCCGTCCGAAGTTTGCTAGAGAGCATTTGGATGATCCAGAAAGGATTGGGAGAATGTCATATGGGCACTGAAACCAAAATGAACTTTTTGGTAAAAACTCAACTTGTCGTGTTTGGAGGAGAAAGAATTCTGAGTTGCATCCAAAGAACACCATACCTACTTGCATGGGGGTGGAAACATCATGCTTTTGGGGTTTTTTTTTCTGCAAAGGGACCAGGACGACTTATCTGTGTAAACGAAAGAATGAATGGGCCCATGTATCGTGAGATTTTGAGTGAACACCTCCTTCCATCAGCAAGGGCATTGAAAAAGAAACGTGGCTGGGTCTTTCAGCATGACAATGATCAAACACACCGACCGGAGAAGGAGTGGCTTCGTAAGAAGCATTTCAAGGTCTTGGAGTGGCCTAGCCAGTCTCCAGATATCAACCCCATAAAAAAATCTTTGGAGGGAGTTGAAAATCCGTGTTTGCCCAGCGACAGCCCCAAAACATTATGGCTCTAGAGGAGATCTGCATGGAGGAATGGGCCAAATACCCGCAAACAGTGTGTTAAACCTTGTGAGACTTACAGCAAACTTTGACCTCTGTCATGCCAACAAAGGGATATAACAAGTATTGATAATGAATTTTGGGTTTGACCAATACTTATTTTCCACCATGATGTGCAATAAATGCTTGAACAAATTCCTACAATGGTGATTTCTGATTGTTTTTTCTCATTTTGTCCTCATAGGTGAGTATACCTATGAGAAATTACAGGCTCTCTCATCTTTTAAGTGGAGAACTTGCCACAAGTGGGGGCTGACATACATACTTTTTTTCCCCCACGGTATAATATATATAGATTATTTTTTTTTTTTTACTATTGTTTGGTTGATATTTTATTTTATTAGTATTCTTCAGTAGAAACTGTGATCTCAAGTATTTTTTGGACATGTATATGGTGTCTCTACATGCCCCTAAAAAAGTATTTGTTAATTGTAAATGCATGAATGAAGTGAAATAATAACTATTGTTTGACACTTTTTTGGAGAGTCCTTTTATTTGGTTTAAGCCTGTGGGTTCATTATATTTTTTGCGACATGTTATTTAAACTTCTGCACACGAACGCAAACTTTAAATTGTGTGGCCATGTACAGTACATACATTTTTTTACCTTGTACTATATTTTTAAAAAATTCTGTAATTAAATTTTATAGTGTTGACCCAATCACCACAATTGTCTTATTTGTTTTAAATACATAGTAGTTAAGGCCACTTAATTTAAAGTGGGACCATGCTTCCTTGTGGAATAAAAGTATTTATATCTTTAAAAAAAATACAAATCTAAATAAATAATATATAGAAGTCAACGTAAATTCCTCATTAGTTTGTCGTGAAATTAATTTCACTTGGCTTTACGTTGATCGAAAATGTATGTGTGCTATTAAACATGATGGAACCCGCAAGACCAAATTCTGTTGAAAACATTAGCCGTGATTATTATTCAGGCTTTTGTCGGCTTTGAAGAACCACAGCTGAGAGCTGGTGCAGCAGCCAAAGGCACCGCGAGCGAAAAAACACTCTTTATATAACTTGCGCCTGGGCCAACTGTATTTGTGGTTGGAGGACATTTCTCCTCGCTTGAGTCATTGAGATCACTTGCTCTCGGTTGTTTGCCCCTTTGTGCTGCAACACCGCAATCAGGACAGGATCCAAACACTGCCTCCGTAGGCCTCGCTGCCTGGTGCGAGGGGAAACCGTCGGTCTGGGGCGATTGTGTTTGACCTTTGACCTCCGCTTGTCCTCAGAGGACTCGCCTTCTACGCTTGCCAAGAGAGACTGCACACACTTGTTTGTTTGCTTGGCTTTCGACTGAAGCTGTTCGACTAAATAATGGTCTCCCACAGTACTGTATTGTAATGCTGGAAGTAGTGGAGTTAAAAACACTGAGGAAGTACACTCTAAAATAGATGAACATCTGATCGTTAGCGTAAAGCTGTATGTCTATACATGCATTCAGCAGCATTTAATGTACAGGAAATGCTTATAAATGGAGTTTCCATCTTAGTAATGATTATGTCATACTGTGTGAGTGATTAAAAATACCGTTTGGCAGACTTGAGTAAGAAGTGTTTGTCATCTGCCTTTAGCAGCTTGTGGTGTTTGAGTGATCACAAAACCTTCAGACTTCTGTTAAACTGCAGAATTACATAATTGTGTTAAGTCTATCTGTCTATCTGTCTATCTATCTATCTATCTATCTATCTATCTATCTATCTATCTATCTATCATCATTCTTTTGCCTTATTTGTATGTCATTATTTATTAACTTATTTGTTTATTTATTTATCTACCCTGTTAAAAAGACCAATAAGTAATTCCATTCTACAATTCCAAAACATCAGTCTGAAGTTATTGCAACAACCTCCTCTTGATTTCCACCGTCGTTTCTGCCAGGATGTAATTCTTAATTTCCAAAACCCTTCAGCCCAGATTTAGCTTTCATTTTTTCAAGAGTGTCTATTTCTTCCATGTGTGGCCCAGATTCCTGCAGCGGGTCTGTTCTCCTACTGTATGTAACTCTTCCCAGGTTAATTCGGCAGCGTGCTCTGTTTTTCTGTGCTTTTGTTGAGGAATGCCTCTGAGACGCAGTCACCTTTGAGTAATTACCTGCTCATGTTTCATGTTGAAAGAGCGTCTCTGTTTTACAGTTATAAAGAGCAGAGCGAGCGCTGTCCTCAGCTCTGGTATCAGCTCTTATCAGAGGACGGCTGTTTCAGAAACGGGGCATTTTGGATTTTTCCCTTCAAGTAGAAGTTAACCTCTTGCAAGTCGAGCACTGTATTGAAATTCTTCTGTTCTCCGGCTTTCTTTCTTCTCCACAATTTTCTTCAATTAGTTCAGCTCAAGCACTTAAATCACACACCGTGCTCTGTGTTCTGGTCGATATTAACTTTAGAATTAAAGACATTTAAGATTAAAGTTTGAAAATGTCCATTGAAAATGGATAGTACTGTATAGTAGTGGATAGTACTTGACAAACAAAAGACTATGTGTAGATGTATCAAAGAATAATAATCTATCGTTCGTTCATTTGTTGGCCATTTGTTTGTTCTATCATTCGTTTGTTTGTTCTAGCATTCTATGTATAATTCTATCGTTCATATTTTGTCTTATTAGTAGGGTTGGGTATCTTTTGAATTTTATCGATTCCGATTCCAATTCTGCTTATCGATTCCGATTCTTATCGATTCCTAGTTTCGATTCCAATAAGATAAAAAAATCCAATATAAAAAAAATTAAGTCAAACATTTAGATGTCAAACATTTATTCTGTCTTTTTACAAAGCATTATTTTGCAGCTGAATAACACGAGCAAAAATCAGGGGAATTTTGCCTATGCTTTAAAAAATAATACCACAGCAAAAACAACTAGATTATTAATATAAATTTTACATTTTAAAGTGTTAAAGACAAGTAAACAGTCTGTAATAGGAACAAAAATCAATTAGCAGTAGCATAAATAAATACAACTGTACCAAATTTCAGGTACAGAAACTGTATTTAAAAGTTTAAAAACACTGCATATTTTTCTTTTCATAAATAAAATATAGATTCATCAATTAAAGTTATTAAATATATTCAGTCAAGATCAGTGGATGATTTTCTTTTGTTTTTTGATTAACATTAATGACAGGCAGCGCGTTTTTAGGCTGCTGTCTCTTTAACACCGAAAGCACGCAGATCTAAAAATACTGTACACGTGTTTTCTTTCTCATCTGTTTACATTCACATAAGACCAAAACGCTGTGTTTATGATATACTGACGTAGTTTTCTGCATATTGGTCGACAAATATGAAATAAGTCCGTTTTGGCCCGTAACAACCTTTTCTACAGTGGAAATACGGAACGGTTCGAGAACGGACACAAACCGGGAACCCGCTAGTGATGGGAAGTTTGGATAATTTTACCGACGAGGACCAACACTTTTTTTTTTTTCGAGTCATTTCGTTCCTTTTAGCAAAATATAATTAAAATGTTACGTCTACTTCCCTAACACTCTACTACTTCGAAAACGTTGAGCATTAAAACAATACAACATAATCATAAGAAACAAACGATTACTTCATTTGGTTACCTGTGTCTTCGTCTATTGAGCTCACCCTCCCCTCTTATCTAAAAGTCTTCGGGTTTTAGTCGTTCGTTCATCACGTGACAGCCCATAAACTTAACCAATGCAGTCTGAGCGAACACGCCTAAGACCTCTAGAGAGAACTAATCAATTCTTTTTCCGGCTCAGACTGCATTGGTTAAACTTTATCTATCTATCTATCTATCTATCTATCTATCCTTAAAACTGCTGTCTGGTTTTCTAATCGTTCTATCTATCGTTCGTTCCTTCTACTCGTTCTTTCTATCTATCGTTCTGTCGCATCATTCATCATGTTTATCTCATTCTGTCCATTCCATCTATCTATCCTATCATATCTTCTACGCTCTCTCTATCTACCTATCTCATCTATCTGTCTTCTTCTTTCTGTCTGTCTGTCTGTCTTTCTATCGTTCTATCTATTGTTCTGTCGCTCTGTCATTCTATCATTTTATCTCATTCTATCATACCATTCGACTATCTATCTATCTATCTATCTATCTATCTATCTATCTATCTATCTATCTATCTATCTATCTGTCTGTCTGTCTGTCTGTCTGTCTGTCTGTCTGTCTATCGTCTGTCTCTCTATCTATCGTTTGTCTGTCTGTCTATCTATCATTTTATCTCATTCTGTCATTCTATCTATATCTATATCTATCTATCTATCTATCTATCTATCTATCTATTGTTCGATCATTCGACCTAATAAAAAGAACAGCAAGAATTTATCCAGTTTTTTTTTTGTCTGTCTGTCTGTTTTATTGCATATTACTATCAATTCCTGCTTCTATTTTTATTTTGCTTTACACCGTTTTAACTCATTATATGCAAAAATAGATATTTATTAGGTTTTAATTATCTGATACTTTAACTGATACTATCCAGCGCCTGCGCTGTTTCTCTCCAGAAGTTAAGAACAATAAAAATGGTCTTTGTACTCTTTTAAAATTTGGGTACGTTTTGTGTATCTCTTAATCTCCTCACACAAGTGCGCATCAGTTTGTACGTCTATTGTTATTGCACTCTCCAGTAGGCAAAAGTTACCACCTTGTTGCAACAAACTGAGTGTACAGACTTCATACATTTAGAAAAACCAGGTTTGCATGTACAGTACGCTGATGATGAAATTTGCACCATACTCAACCAAAGAATACTTTGGGCTTTGAAAATGTCATCTAAAAACATTGATATAATGCAGAAACAAAGGTGCTTGTCAGGTTTACAGACGACAGACAAGTATCAAGTACATAGGTAATTCCTTTAGAAAATACAAGTTTAGACTTTCATGCTTGCCTGTGCTCATTTTCTCCATTT
This sequence comes from Sinocyclocheilus anophthalmus, assembly GCA_018155175.1. Taxonomy (NCBI): domain Eukaryota; kingdom Metazoa; phylum Chordata; class Actinopteri; order Cypriniformes; family Cyprinidae; genus Sinocyclocheilus; species Sinocyclocheilus anophthalmus. Next base: position 39,579 of record JADLZN010011037.1, read on the forward strand.
TTTGCGGCTCTGTGGTGTGGAAATCAGAAGCATGTGTGAGGTGAAAAGTTTAGAGCAGGATGGATTTATGCAGCAGTCATTAAAACACCATCTGATGGTGATGAGCGAAGGATTTGCTTGTTTTTAAAGAGGCTGGATTTGTCCCGAGCCGCTGATCTGAGGTCTGTCGTGCTGTCGGTGTGTGGTGGGTTAGTCGGGCACGAGCTGGCCCTGAATCAGTGCTTTGGGAGGAGGGAGTGAGAGGGGTCAACACGAACAGGAAATCATCAGCGCTGTGGATAAATATGGCAGTGTGCCTTAAAGAGTCGCACACAAAGAGCTTTTGTGTCTAGACTGACCACTGCATGTGGCTTGACTTTCAGTGATGAACGAGTGACTCGCAGGTTAAAAGAGTGTTGCTACAGGAGGGGTAGAATAACCCCTGCTCAAATCACTCACCCTTCTCTCTTCCTGCCGTCATGATCCAGAGAAATCCACTAATGTGTGTATAGACCTTAGAAAGTGTTGTTTTTACTAAAATTCATGTACTTGTTTCATTTCTAAATGTTTGATTTTAAAGGTGGTGTGTCTGCTTTCTGCACCATTAGACACCATGAAATGCAAAAAAATGGCCTGATTTATTTATTTAGTATTATATAAATTAAGGCTGCACGATATATCGAAATTATCGAAATATCGCAATATGCATATCGCAAGGGCGTGCGCACAAGCCGCATCTCACACAGCGTCTCTTCAGTTCTGCAGCACACGTGCAAAGTGCGCACACACACACACACACACACAGAGAGACGCGTTTCAGACTGCATCTCTTCATGTTTGAACAGACACATACACAAAGAATTATGTCATTAGTACCCGTCTCGACGATCATTCTCGTAAATGCAGTCGGTTATGTTTTTAAATGAAATGGAACAGTTGAGAAAGAAATCGGAGTGTATCATTATACGGGATCCGCTGCAGTCGGAGTTAAAGGGACAGCAGCCCATCCACCTTTCTTCAACGCGGAAGTTAGCCTATGGGTGAGACTTCCGGTTCATTAACTGCTATAGGTAAATAATGAGGAGAATAACAACGTGCAGTAAACTGTAAACCAGTGTGTTCATAATTAAGATAGTACATTAAAATAATATGGTAAGACACCGATTTTCAATATCAAGCAGCAAAACGAAAAATGTGTTTTGTTCAGCTAAAAGTAGCTGTACGGAGTGGACGCAGATGAGACCGGAAGCCAAACCCATATAATTTACAAATGGCCGTGCCCATTTTTACAACAAGAAAAAGGTGGATAAATACGTGACTGTGCCAATATGTCACTAATGTTAATCAAACAACAAAACAGCTAGAACAAAGATTAAACTAAATTTAATTCATACAGTGAACACTATGCAGTGTTATTTTACACTTAATTATTAAATTTCTGTATCTGAATATTACTGTTTATTTTATCTATGCTTGTAATTTGTGTATTTCTTTTTTTTTCTTTTTCTTTCTATTTTTTTTTTACTGACTGTTCACTTGCCTTAATCATGTTTGAACTTTCTCAGACTATAGTTTTGCTGTGGTATATGAAGTAGTACTTAAAATGTGTGGAAAGCAAAGTTACAATGATACAAAATTAGTGTCATTCATTTTTTTTCATTTGTATGTTCACACTGATGTTAAAAATGACATTTTCTGATTTGTGACATTACTTTTTATGTAATGCTAAAACACTGCTGGTCAGAAGTTATAGTGATTCTTTATTTTCCAAGAAAGATTGTGAAACAAATTGGTTATATAATTTTCATTTGTCTATTATTGAAATATATGCATAAGTGCATGTGGCACTTTAAGCATTATCGTATCGCGTATCGAATATCGCGTTATTTAATGAGTTATCGCATATCGCATGTTGCATTTTTCTTCAATATCGCACAGCACTAATTTAAATACGTTTTGAGTATTCATTCATATTTGAAATTGGCTTTATTTTTCTTTATATGTTCAGTTGTCATTTTAATTTAAGTTTGAGTAATTTTGTTCTGCTTTGGCCATTTTTATTAGTTTTTTTGAATGTATTTTTATATTTAGCTTCAATCTTTTTACAATCTAATCCATTCTTTTTATATTTGATTGCATCAACTTGAACTTATGTATTTCAGTTAGTTCCAAAAGAAACGTTTCTCTTTTTTATTTTTATTGATTTTTTTTATTATAAAATCTTTCATTTAATATTTATTTTTTATTTCGGCTTTATTTCAGTTACTTAAAACCATTTTTAATAGTTTATTTTTAGTTGACAATAACACAACTGATTTGTTATGTCATACTAGCATGCTGCCTTCTATTTCTGCAATATCTTTATGTGGCAGGAATAATAAAAGTATATGATATTCCATTCGGTCAATGACTGTTTTCAAACAGGTAGTCTTGCCTTCAAACTTACACCATTGGTTTGACCAATGTCATTTTAGTCGTGATACTCAAACAGACAGTTTTGACAATGTAGTGCCACATTGTTTTTGGAGAATCATTCCAGGAATCATTTATATTTCTCTGTCCACATTGGAATGGAAAAGAGAAACATATGGTAGTATGATAATCCAATATTTTAATGTATTTTAGCTTAATGTGGATAGACAACTATAAGTGAGTCATCTGAAGGACAGTTCTACTTAAAAGCGTGAGAAAAACACAGTTTGAGCATCACAACAAAAACCGACATGGCAGCATGGGTTTAACTAATGGTGTACTTTTGGGGCTTACTTCTGTTTGTTCCGACCAATGGCAGATAGGGGGAGTGTTTTAAAAAGTTTTTGAAAGACATCATTGGCTAAACTTGCAATGTTATATTATTCTCTATTATTGTGTAGACCTTTACATATATTTATCGTGAGCAACGTGAAGTAGACAGGTTTATTTTGTGACAATATCTGGATAATTGTACATTAATTAGCTTATTGTGCAGCCAATTAAATCAGTAAATGGAAATGAAATTTTGATTTCAATTCAAAAATATTTTGATAAAAAAAAATGGAACTATCATGTACATTATACACAAGTATTTGAGCATAGAATGTCACAATTGACCAATCAGAATCAAGCATTCCACAATTTCCAGGATCTGATTGGATGCTTCATTCTAAACTAGTCTGTCTGTTCTAAACTAAAGAGACGCTCTCATTTTCCCACGCCTTTAGGCATCTGTGCAACATCCTGCCCTGAAAAACGTGTACCCTGATCCAGACATGCAAACACTTATAGAAAGAATGTCAAAGCAGGACACGTACAATCCGCTCTGTATCTCACTTTGCATTAACAACCCTTCCATTTTAAATTAATTCAGCAAATTTAATGCTTATGCACATTTGACTCCGTATACATGGTTTATTTTTCTGCATTTGGTATGTTTGCGAGTCGATCCGTGATGTCATGCTCCGATCCTGCGGGAGAGATCGACACCGTCCAAACCTTCAGACTTAAGACTTCATACGCCACTCGGCCTCCGCAGGCCTGTGCTGTGATTACCGTTAAGCCATTTTTATTACCGACTTTACAGCCTCCAGGTGTTTGCTCATGAACACGATTGCGAGTCTGGCTGGAATTGGCCCTTAATAAGGCCGGCCTGTGACATAAGCTCTTGACTCAAGGCTGCTTCATTGACTGAGCAAACTAACCTCTCGGGTTGAGGCTCCGCTCTCCTGATGGAAACACTCTTGAACCTGATGTAATTTGACTGAATGGGATTCGAGGGGCGAGTGAAATGGTCGTCCCGCTGAGCCGCTGAAGCACTTCATTCAGTTATCCCTATCAGTCCGGTTTTATATGAATGCATCTCCTCCGATTTCTGCCTGCCAGTCGGTCCTGAAAAAGTGTTGGTTTTTGTTTTGTTTTTTGGTGGTAAATGTAAGAAGTGTGTTAAATCTTGCTATGCAATTTTGCATGTGGGAATTGCTTCAGGAATTAACAAAACCTCAACAAGATAATTGTGAGAAGGCCTCAGTATTTCACACTTTATCCGATCATTCATTCATTCATTCATTCATTCATTCATTCATTTAATTCAGAAGGGACAGCTTGGAAATAAAAATAGCTCTATAAACGTTTTAATTTTCTTTTTAAATATTTTTAATACATTTAATTACTAATATATTACACTTTTTTAATATAGTCATATTTTTTTAACTCCATTGAAATTACTTATAATTCTTTAATACATATCAATATCACAATGAATATCATTACAGGCAGCATGATCATTTTGTGCTGAACAATACTGATGATAAGTTTTTTTATGTTGTGGAAATTGTTTTGTTTATTAAAGGATGCGCCTTGAAAAAACATGAACCACTTGACTACTTGATTCTATTTATGTTCTCAGCACATACAAATTTATATCCTTCACAACTTAGCACACTTTTTTTGGAATGCTTCCCCTAGGCGTGTCATATCACAGCCGAATTGTGGGTTCTCCATTTCCATCACAGCCTTGCAATCATGTCTGTTATTGAAAATGTCAGAGTTCTTCCCCAAAAAAAAAAAAAGTGGGTTTTTCTGGGCCTCAAAACCGTGCACAAACAACTGATGCTTAAAACTCTACTCACACAACCTCCAACCTAACGGGCGCACACAGGGGCCCTACGTGTGTTAAAAAGCGGCAGACGTTGTATAAATAATAACGTTTAATGTAAAAAAAAAAAAAAATTATATATATATATAGATATATTAGTATGTATATTATAATATATATTTATGGAACATTATTGGAGCCCTGAGGTTTAAAATCCTGTTATTTGATACCGTTTGACTGGTCTTTTGAATGCAGCTTTGTTTAATGTTGTTTGTATCTCTGCAGGTATTGGTGGAATGGAGGAATTCATCCATCTCAACATCTCCGGCCTGCCCGCCCTTCACGCCACTCAACTTTGAAGCTACGCCCATCGTCAGAGTAGCAGTCGAGCCCAAACATCCAAGTATGTGTTGATGAGCAAAACCAGACACACACAGAACACATTAAACACATATTGAGTATCATTTTTCATTGTGCTGCAACAGGTAAAGCATTGCAGTACACAGCTGGACACATAAAGCAAAAATAACTGATAAGCAAAAAGCAAAGAAGAGTGTATTGAATCATCGCGATGACTCAGTAGTAAAAATGAACAAGCTGTTCAGAAGAGTTATTTTTTTCTCTGCCCTGGAGCTAGTCGTGCTTCTCAATGTAATATAAACTTTTAGGGTATATATTTAGTAAGCTTAGTATCTTTTTCCAAGTGTCTGTGATGATTCTGTTACAAAACGTTGTGAGCTGCCTTCTGCAAAATGATAAGCCTAACAATACAGAGCACATACTAATGTTGGATAAACTTTCTTTCAATGAATTTGAACTGTATATCTATGCTTTTTGGTATAAAAAAGGATTTTATTTATATTTATCTATGCATTATGGTATATATATATATATATGCACACACACAATATTTATTTATTTATTGGCCACCAAGGCTACATTTATTTTATATATACATAATATATATAATAGATAGATATATATACAGTAAAAATACTTTCAAATAACTGTTTTTTGGTTGATATTTGAATATATGTTTAAAATGTAATTTATTCCTGTGATGCAAAGCTGAATTTCAGTTTTAGAATTACTCCCAGCTTTCAGTTTTCACATTAAAATTATTTTCATATGCTGATTTGCTGCTCTTATTATCATCAATGTTATAAACAGTTTAGCTGGTTAGATTTTGTGGGAAAACCGGATACATATTTTTAGGATTTTTTTTTAGGGCATCTGGGAATTTTTGAACAGCAGTTTAGGTGAAATAGACATGTTTTGTAACAGTGCAAAAAGTCCACCATCACTTTTGATCAATTACATTTTTTTTTTGCTTTTATCTAAAGCACATGCATGTAATTCAAGACTAGATTTCATGTAATTATTATTATTTATTTACTTTTTCAGTTGTCTGCATTCCAAGAGATTAAAACCCATGATCCTGTTGTTGCAAGTGCCATGTTCTAGGTGTTTTTTTTATTATAACAAATTTAGTACATTATGGAATTGACTTCTGTGTGAAAGATATGTGCAATATTACCTTACAATCTTCCCAAATTGAGGTATCTTACAAGGCAACATTATTATGCTGTCTGTCTTTTGCAACAGCTTTTGCATTATTTAGCATACCTATGATGCCTTAATATACTACCTACGTAGGCAGCTCACTAAGTCTCACTGATACACAGCAATGACTAACCATAAAAATGATGCATGAGCGTACAGATTAAATCGTCACATCTCATGAGTCTCTAACATGCAAATATCCCTCAAAAAGGTGTTTTAATGGTGACGTCTCCAGGTTCACTCAGTGGTGTTGTGATTCTCATTAGCAGTGTCAGAGAGGGCATGGAAACCCTATCCGTCTCAAAGCATCATACTCGCTCATGTGGGACGCATTAGTCAAGAGCACAGCTGTAATGAGGAAGTTAAATGTTTCCCAGTTTAGCACAGCAAAGAACTGTCTGATCTGGATTGCGCGATCACACACAAACACAAGAGCTCATTGTGAGGGCGATCGCCGTCCCAGAGCGCTGTTTCAGGGTTTAGTTTCATAACCGTAACTTCAGCTTGCCTTCGGGACAGGAGGCCATTGCTGATGAAAACTCTCTTTATTTGATGCGCTCATAGTCCTAGTGTTACTGCTGTCACTACATTATGAACAGAAACTTACTTTGATGTCAGACAGCACTTTTAGGAGAGAATGAGATGCTGTTTTAAAGGGTTATATCATAAATGTTTTATCTTCCCCCCTGAGGTCTACTTATAATGTTAGATTGTTGCACCCCAAACAGTCAGAATTATTTTTTATGAGCCTCTATGACTCTTTGAACCTTAAACATTTTTTTTTTTTTGGGGGGGGGGGGGGGCGGGGGGTACTTTATTTTTTTAAAACACTCTCTGTTTGTGAAAAGAATAACAGTGTTTTGTGCACTGACACGTGGGCTGTGGGTTTACAGTCGGGTCGATATGGTTTACGCTGCTTTGTCCTTCATCCACCTCTTAACAAAGCTGCATCACATTGACAACCCGACAAGACAAACTATAGACCAAATGTTCACTCAGTGTGTGTGTGTGTGTGTAGGTGAGATGCCGAAGCTGGTGCATGGGATGAGGTTACTGAACCAGGCCAACCCATGTGCCGAAGTGTTGATTCAGGAGACAGGTGAGCATGTGCTGGTCACTGCAGGGTAAGTGCATCTACAACGCTGCCTGGATGACTTGAGAGAGAGGTGAGGAACTGCACACATGTGTGTGTATATATGTATACTTATTGGGAAATTGAAACAATAAATGCCATTTTGACACCGATACACTCAGTTCAAATGGGAACACTGAGCTTGAGTGAACACGATCATCCCTTCCTCTTAACTACTAGTTATAACACAAAATAAACATAAATGAACATCTCATGCCTCATGTATCCAAAGAGACCTCAATGGGGGATATATCACAGCGCCTTTATCTCTAAAGAGCAAATAGGTGAAACAGGAAGTGCTCGTCATACCAAGTTTCAAGCATTGTCCAAATAAGTTCAAGCTAGACAGAGAAAGATGAAAGAAACGAGGTGAGTTTTCAGCTGTCGCTTGAGAAAATTTGTGTTTCAACCATGGAAAGACATCAGTAAAATGGCTTGTAAACAATATGTCACAGGAGTTCCACAATTGTATCCACAGCTTGTTTGTTCACTAAAGAAATTAATTCTAGAAAAGAGCATATTGTGAACTATGTGAAACTATGTCAGCCTCTTATATGCACTGTATTTTACTTTACCTGTTAGTAATGTCTTGATTATTTAATGTATGTTTAAATAAATTTTTCATGGAAACAAGTTATGACAGCCACTGTGTCAAAAAATTGGAGTAGAAACATAGTTTTGTAATGAGACAAAAACTGCTGTAATGGGGCTCCACATATAGTTCACAGCATTAGCTGAGACAGATTTTCTTATCCTTAAGAAATTGTAATTTAAATTATAAAGAAAAAGAAAAAAAGCAATTTTATTTTTATTTATTTATTTTAGTTTTTACCCATGACGCCTGGACATATACAGTATTATTAGTATTAATTTGGGCGTTTTAGCAAGTTTAAAATTGATTCAGAAGGATCATGGTGGACATGAAGAACAATGATGCTAAAAATTCAAGTTGCATAACAGTGTCACGAATCCTGTCCATGGACTTCCGTCTGATTGCCACCAGAGGTCGCCCTTCCATTATATTGACTCTCACACCACACAAACTGTTGCACGTCACTGTGGACTACATTTCCCATGCTCCATTGCAGTAATCACAATCTCACCTGAAACCAATCTTACACAGCTGCTACCAATAACACACAATATATAAATCAGTCTCACACCACCATCCAACGCAGAGTATTGTTTAGCGCATATCACTCACCTAGCTATAGCTACTCTACGGAGCACACTAGGAGTTGGTTCTAGCTATAATTCTAGTCCTGTTAATGCTGATCTTCCTGGTTGTCTTGATCCCAGACTGTTGCCTAGTGCCGGTTTTTTTTTGCTGTCCATGTTTGCATATGTTTGAACTGCTGGACTATGCCGCCTCTTGGATTACCCGTTTGCGTCACCCGTCAGGATATTGTTGAGCAATTGATCGACAACGCACGTTTGGATACTCTTTTGTCTTGACTCTAATACCTATTTGCTAATGTTGACCCTGCCTGTTTGACCACATCGCGGTTAAATAAAAAGCCTGCAAGATCGGATCCGCAAAGTCTCACATCCGTTCGCCCCGTACACACAGAAATACATTTTATTTTTACAGATATGATCAAATAGGAAATCAGATATTTTTTTAAAAACTAATAATATTAAAACACTTTTTGTTCCAGTAAATAGGGCCATCTGAACGATTATGCATTTGCGCACCCCCCCCCGCCCGCGCCCTGTCCGGACGAGGATAATATCGCGATACGAAAAAAGTTGATTTTTCAATCGCAGAGGTTGCGATTACACGGTCACGTGACACGCTAGAGTGAAGAGGTGTGTTCGACTTGAAGATCGAACGGTGTGTGACATCAAAGTACGGCGAGAGAAAGCATAAGGAGACGTCCGCACTCTTCTATAACTCTCACTGTACTTTGATGTCACACACCGATCGGTCTAAGCAGCGCTTCAAGTCGAACACATCTAAGCAGTCTTCAGAGGAAGCATCAAGTTGCATTGAATGTACTTCAAACGTACTCCATCAGCAGAAAAAGAAAAGAAATAAAACAGTAAACAGCCAAAGGACGTAACTTAGAGTGGGAGATGGATCGGTTTGTGAAAGCGAAGAGAAAAGCCATAGATGAAGTCGCACAGACCCAGGCAGCTGCTGGTCATTCAAAAGCTAAAAGCAGAAAATATGACGAGGCATATCTTACTCTCTGCTTCACTCACCGTGTCAGCGATGCGTATGCAACCAGCTCTACTGTACACTGGACGTGACAAAGCGACCGTTGCAAATCATTTTAACTTTGTGTCAGTATGTTAAAATAGAACAACCCCCCTGGCACAGGTTTAATGTTGGGTTTGTCAGTTAGTGTGTCGGGCATCGCGCGCTCGGCAGTCAGTGTAGACAGGTCCAGGGTTATCAAAATGGGTTGGTTATACTCTGTATTTTGCTGTGATGGAGCAAGCAGTGTAGACATGGTGTTTAATGTCGTTGGTGAGGAGGACAGTGGCTGTACTCCCACTATGCCTTAGCGGACAGCAAGAAACCCACAAAAAATGTATAAATAACAGAGAATAATAAAAATGACAGTTATTCTCTCTATGCTATTTTTCAATGTTTCAATGTTTTTTAATGATTACACCAGGCTTATTTGTCAGTGCTTTGTGTTGTCATAATTATTACATGCTTACAAGGTTGGAAGTTCAACAAATCAGTCAATGTACTGTGATTGTAGTTGTTAAATAAAAATGTCATTCATATCAATTCATGCATCACCTAATTTCATCGTAACATATAGGCCTGGCCTACAGAAACAAATATTTATGTTTAATCTATCTAATATTGTGTTGGTCATACTATACAATGATTTATAGCTTGTCTTTGTTGAATAATACAGAACATAACAAGCTTTAAAAAAAGAATTGCATATTAAATCGCAATCGCAATATTGGTAAAAGAAATTGCAATTAGATTATTTTCCAAAATCGTTCAGCCCTAATGTAAATGCAGCCTTGGTGATCCTCAGTACTCAGTATTCTTTTAATCATTAAAAATCAACCACAGTCTTTGTAAAATACTTATGATGTGTATACGGTCATACAGCCCAGCTCTACTATACAGCTTGGGGTCTCTGGAGAGAGCTGAGCTTTGTGTAGTTCAGTCTGCAGGTAAATTAAACTGCATATTTGAAGAGAAGACATAATATGATGGCTGCCATGTAGATGACCACACTGGGACTGGGTTCTGCTGTGTTTTATTCATGTACACTGTGTATGATTGTTTCAACATAAAGCACTGACAACACATTTAACTTCCATAATGTGGCATATTTCTGGATATTCAGCAGGAAATAATGCAGGGGTGAGCTTGTCCGTTTGATCGAATTGTAAAAAAGGGCTATTATATTATTGACTAATAATGATGTACATCAGGAGGAAAAAAAAGTCATCTTATAAGTACAGAATGTCCTTAAATAGTGAGAAATTAAATAGTCGATCTTTTATTTGCATGCTTTAGTTGGTGGTATGAATGAATGTCTAAATGATATCAGATCTCTGTGTTTTGTTGGATCAGAATTCTCTACTCCTTTCCTTTCCCTTCCCCATTCTCAATCACCTCTTACTTTTTCTCTTTTTCTCTTTCTCTCACTGTATCTCTCTAGTCATCTATCATTCTCTCTCTGCGGTGGTGGCAGATCAATATCTATTGATGTCGGTCTGTGAGCTGCACTATAGCAGAGCTTAGACCAATTCACACCTCTGGAGCTTCTTCTCAACACAAACTGGCTCGGCAAATTATTCATGACAGTTTTTTTGCTTGGATTGTTTGGAGTTTTTTTGGCCACTGTGACATTGTGAATGCGGCAGTCGGACATTCAGGTGCTTTTGAGAAGTATATTTTCTCAAGAATGCTCGATTCTAAATGGATAATCAGAACATTATATACACTTAGTATCTAACAGGCTCAATGTAGCAATACGATATAGACTGACTGGAGTCAAAAATAACGAAAGAATAGTTTATTACAGTATTAATTAATTTCTTACTGTAATACACTAATGTGAATCATCCTGAATTAATTAAATTCAGCACATCTAATATTGTCATCAGTAACTTACAATTCTACTTTACACAAAAACTTTACAAAAAAAAATCACATTCTTATTCAATGTTTTTGTTTTGTTTTCCGCTTAAAAAAAACATCTAAAAGTCCTATAAACAAGATAAATTAAATTGGGAAGCAAAGCATTGCATGCGATTGTGTTTTGAAGTTAGTTGTATTTTGTCTTTTTTCACTAATTTTTACCTTTTTTATACTTCAAATAAGTGAAACTGTGCCAGTGAAGTTTGACAAAGTACACTTGTGTTAAAGATACATTCATACAAAACGTCTAGGTTACTTGTGTAACCCTCGTTCCCTGAAGGAGGGAACGGAGACGTTACGTCAGTCATGACTGACGAATTGGGATCTCGCCCGAGAGCCCCAAATAGACTAAAAAAAACATTATCACCTTCGAGTGTTAACTAAACAAGCCAACGACAGTGGGCGTGCGTGTTTCGCCACGCGCACCCCCCCCCGCAGCTGCGCGTGCACACGCACATCAGTTTTTCGCTGAGGAGCCGAGACTACGTGCCCCGGCCGTACAGCGGTGGTACAGCAACTGTGGCGACGGAACGTAATGTCTCCGTTCCCTCCTTCAACCTAGAGGTTCCCTTTCAGTCAGTCACGTTCTACGTTACTGACGAATTGGGATCCGTTTGGAAAACGCCACTATTGCTGACCCCTCCAGTGCCCTGCGGAAGCCGACAAGTCCCCCCACACCAGCCGGGGCGGAAGATAGGACAGCGGCTAGACAGAGGTGTCCGCCACTGCTGTTCCATACAGTGGTACATTGGATAACACTGGGAAAGCGTACCCAGTTGGGATGCTACGGAAGCCACATCCCGCACATAGGAGGTATCATGTGGAATTACACATATGGATTGGCCCAGGGCAGTACTACATATGGAAGTCCCTGCGGTAGACTCAACCCGCCTGGGGTGAGATAACTACGCAGCAGAGATGGCAGTGAACGACTGCCAGGGAAAGACACGGGCTTACCGTGAGGGGAGCCGTACCGTGGAAGAATACACATGTGGGATCACCCAAAGGGAGAATCACTACACACGGGCACCTAGCCAAGCACAAGGGCTGACCTTGGGCATGCACACGAGTCCTGAGCCTGGCGTCTGGTGCTCCGCCACGCCTGACCGCCGAGGGTGCGGGAGGAACTCCACCAGGGTTCGCCATGGGGAACTGATTGAGGAGCACAAAAGCACACGTATCCGCTCCGTAGAGGGGAATGGCGCAGCAAGAGTGATCAACACCGAGCAGGTCCGGTGTTACTGCCTACCTGAGGCGAGTACACGAGAGGACACAGGCTCTACACGGAGATTATAGAATCTCGCAAACGTGTTAGGCGTCGCCCAGCCGGCAGCTCTACAGATGTCTGCTATCGAGGTGTCCCGCGCCAATGCCCAAGAAGATCCCACTCCTCTCGTAGAGTGAGCTCTCACTCCGAGGGGGCATGGTAAACGTTGGGCCTGGTAAGCCAAGACTATAGCCTCCACTAACCAATGGGCAAGTCTTTGTTTGGAGACAGCATTTCCCTTCTGCTGACCTCCAAAGCAAACAAAGAGCTGGTCTGAGGTCCTGAAGCTCCGCGAACAGTCCACGTAAATGCGCAGAGCGCGAACGGGACAGAGCAGAGCGATGGCTGGGTCTGCCTCCTCCCGGGGCAGCGCTTGCAAGTTCACCACCTGATCCCTGAAAGGCGTGGTGGGAACTTTGGGCACATATCCGGGCCGGGGTCTCAGGACAACGTGAGAGTTACCCGTCCCGAATTCTAGGCACGAATCGTCGACCGAGAATGCCTGCAGGTCCCCTACCCTCTTGACCGAGGCCAATGCGGTGAGGAGCGTTGTCTTTAATGACAGAAACTTAAGCTTTACTGACTGCAGAGGCTCGAAGGGCTCATCCTTCAGGGCTGTCAGGACCGAGGGGAGATCCCAAGAGGGTAACAGGTGAGGGTGTGGAGGATTTAACCTCCTTGCCCCTCTTAGAAACCTGATGACCAAGTCGTGCTTCCCCACAGACTTACCGTCTACTGCATCGTGATGCGCGGCAATGGCGGCAACATACACTTTCAGGGTGGAGGGAAACAGCCTTCGCTCCAACCCATCCTGCAGGAAAGAAAGCACGACTGCGATCAGGCATCTATGGGGGTCTTCCCGGTGGGAAGAGCACCAACCGATGAACAGGTTCCACTTTAGCCTGTAAGCGTGTCTGGTAGACGGTGCTCTAGCTGACGTGATGGTGTTTACCGCTGGAGGTAGCCCACCTAGAACGTCTGCGTCCCGTCCAGGGACCATAAGTAGAGATTCCACAAGTCTGGACGCGGGTGCCAAAGGGTGCCCCGTCTCTGAGTCAGTTGATCCTTCCTCAGAGGAATCTGCCAGAGAGGGGCTGTTGCGAGGATCATTAGTTCGGGGAACCAAGTCCGACTGGGCCAATATGGCGCTACCAAGAGGACCTGCTCCTCGTCCTCCCTGACCTTGCACAGTGTCTGTGCGAGAAGGCTCACTGGGGAAACGCATACTTGCTCAGGCCCCACGGCCAGATGCATTCCCTGCGTCGACGTGCCGAGGGGTCCCCTTGGCCAGGATTACAACAGCTGGCATGGGACGTGTCTGGGAGGCAAACAGGTCTACTAAGCCGTCCCCAACGCATCTCCAAATCACTGGACTGTACCGGTTGAGTCGCCATTCTCCCGAGGGCTGGCTGACGTTGAGATCCGTCATCTGCACGTTGAGCGCGCCTGGGATGTGAAGTGGCGCGAAGCGGAACCTCAGTCTTCGGACTCCAAGGAGGAAGGCGGGCGAGTTTGCACATTCGATGGAGCGTAGGACCGCCCTGGTTGTTGAATGTACGCACGGTCGCATGGTGTCCGTACGGACCATTAGTGCTTTGGTAGCAGCGTATTTGAAGTGGCGCCGACCCTCCATACTGCTTGCAACTCGAGGCAGTTGATATGCCACTGCAGTCGGGGGCCCCGACCAGAGCCCCGCAGCTGCATTCCCAGTGCACATGGCACCCCAGCCCCTGGCATAGGCATCTGTTGACACAACAACATGCCTGGATACTTTCCCAAGGGATACTCCTGTCCGAAGAAGGCAAGATCTGTCTACGGGCTGAGGGTCTGACGGCAGAACGTTGTAACAGAAACCCGGTAAGTGCCGTGGCGCCATGCCCATCTCGGGACTCAGGAGTGTAACCAGTGCTTTAGTGGTCTCATATGAAGCAATCCGAGCGGCGTGACAGCGGCTGCGGAAATCTTATGCCCCAGGAGCCTCTGAAACTATTTTAGTGGAACCGCCGTCTTGCACTGGAAGGTCCCCAGGCAGTTCAGCATCGACTGTGCCCGCTCTACTGAGAGACGTTCTGAGAGGTTGACCGAGTCCAGCTCCTTGCCGAGAAAAGAGATCCTCTGCACCTGGGAGAGTTTGCTCTTTTCCAGTTGACCCTAGCCCCAATCGGCTGAGGGGACTGAGCACCATATCCCTGCGTTCGCACAACCGCTCGGGGCTGGGCCAGTATGAGCCAGTCATCGAGGTAGTTGAAAATGCAAATGCCCGCTTCCCTCAATGGAACGAAGGCTGCCTCCACGACCTTGGTGAAGACACGAGGTGACAGGGATAGCCTGAAGGGGAGGACCTTGTACTGATATGCTCGCCCTTCGAACGCAAAGCGGAGGAACGGTCTGTGTCGAGGGAGAATCGAGACATGAAAGTACGCATCCTTTAGGTCGATCGCTGCAAACCAATCGAGCAGACGAACACATCGAAAGATAAGTTTCTGTGTCAACATCCTGAATGGGAGCTTGTGAGGGGCCCGGTTCAGTGCGCGCAGGTCCAGGATTGGTCGTAACACACCGCCTTTCTTGGGTACGATGAAGTATGGGCTGTAGAAACCCGACCTCATCTTGGCTGGAGGGACCGGTTGTATCGCGTCCTTCGCCAGCGGGACCTCGATCTCTGCACGCAAGACAGGAGCATCCTTTTCCGGCACAGAGGTGAACCGAATGCCGCTGAACTTGGGAGGGCGCCGGGTGAATTGAACCGCGTAGCCGAGTCTGATGGTTATCATGAGCCACGAGACGGTCTGGGGGGCGTTAACCAGGCCCCCAGCGACCGAACTAGTGGGACTAGGGAGACCACTGACGTACCTGCAGTGGGGCAGCGAAGTGGAGCACAGGGACCCGACCCGGGAGGCCGCGTGTCCCAGGGTGTGGTCTGAGTGCGCGGCGCGCCACTTACAGTATCTGGCTCCACGGCTGGGCAGGGGGCTAGTGAGGAGGCATAGCGTCCTTGAACTGAACCCTGCTGCCCATTAGCAAAGGGAGAGGGGGACGGCCGTGTGGAGACTGGGTCTCGTGCACCGCCGTCCTCGCCCTCTTGGGACCCGGAGGCAAAGGAAACTGCTCTTTTAGTGAAGTTTTGGGTACCAAAACAACAAAACAAACTGGAACATAGGATTCTCCACCCGGCCCTTCTCCGGGGGAAGGAGTGGTGCGGTCATCATCTCCTGAAGAGCAGGATCCAAGTGCTCCGGGTCGCCCGTCTCAGGGACGTCGCCTGCTCTGGTGCTTCACGGGCTTGGCAGGGGTGGAGGCGGGCTGTGCCGGTTTCCTGCGTCCAGCTCCACGCTGCGGCCGTTGTGGAGGCTGCTGTTGTGGCCGCGCCGGAGCGGAGGTGGAGGCCGCAGGAGGGCGCCCTCGGCGACGAGCAGACAGAGGGGCTGCAGCCGGCTTTGGGGTGCAGACAGCAGCAGACCGCCGGGGCAGGATGTGTCGAAACGCCTCCGTCTGCTTCTGTGCGGCATAGAACTGTTGGGCAAAGCCCTCTACCACTTCGCCGAATAGGCCGGCCTGAGAGATCGGGGAGTCCAGGAAGCAATGCTTTTAGGTCTCCCTCATATCCGCCAAGGTCAGACATAGGTGGCGCTCCTGGACCACCAATATGGACATCGTCTGACCCAGGGCCCGCGCTGTGACTTTCGTCTCCCTAAGCGCGAGGTCCGTCGCAGTGTGCAGTTCCTGCAGCACACCTGGGTCATCACCACCCTCGTGCAACTGCTTCAACTCTTTGGCCTGGTGGACTTGCAGGAGGCCATGGCGTGCAGGGCGGAAGCGGCCTGTCCAGCAGAACTGTAAGCCTTAGCCGTCAGAGCGGTCGAGAACTTACAGGGAACACCCTGGACTGAAGGTGCGTGACTACCTCTCCATGCGGCGTGCGCTTTGCGGGCAGACTGCATGTCATCACGGTCGACCGAGTGATTCCACATACCCTTGGGCCGCCGGAGGAGGCACCAAGTCTGTTTCGGGCAGAAAAAGGTGCCTTCCAAGATCTAGTAACTTCTTCATGCACTTCCGGGAAGAATGGAACAGGAGGCGGTTGCCGACGCCCGGCCTGCGCCCCCAGCAACCAATCATCCAGCCTCGATGTTTCGGGAGAAAGCGGAGGCCTCCAGTGCAGCCCGACGCTCTCAGCGGCCCGGGAACGCATAGCGGTCAGCTCTGGATCTGACTCGGCAACGCCACTCTACCTGACGGTGGAAGCGCAGCCGAATCATCATCTCCAGAACCTAGCTCGCCCTCCGATGCAGCGATCGACATCCTGTCCCCTGCCTGTGTCCCACACAAGATGCTGTACCCCGCCCTGTCTGAGGACCCAGCACACTCGTCCGGAAACCCTAGGTGGTGCGCCATGCTTGAGGAATGATAGGCCCGCGGAGACGTACTCGACGGGTAAGCTCTCACCGTAACCCTCAGGTCTCCCTGACCATGAACCGAAGTAGCCCTCTGAGAACCAGAGGAGCTAGAGCGGGGCATGGGAAGGGGGATACCCCCCCGTTTAATGAGGGGGTATCTGGACCGCAATGTCGCGATGGTCATGTTTCCCGCAGTGAGAACATGACTCATCCCTGAGCGCTGCTTCAGCGTGCTGTAAGACCAAGCACGAGAGGCAGTGATCATGACCAGCAGATGGAGGCAGGAAGCGACCACATCCAGAAACGCACGGGTGGGAAGCCATCTTTAAAAAGACGCCCCTGTCGCTTGTGAAGCTCTTTTAGAAATTGCTCTTTTTGAAGGAAACACTCTTTTAGAGAGAGCGCTGAAGCGCCCAGGGGAGGTTGCGGCGAGACCGCAGAATGGAAGCTGCAGCCCGCCGAGGTTTCAGCTGCCTGGATGGCAACCCCTGCTGATACGCCATCACACCAACGCCATCTGTTTCTCTCGAACACTCGCGGAGATTCGTCCGGTAGAAGGCTCGGCTCCGCAATCGAAAAGCTGTGTCGTTGCACGCCTCTCCTTTGATACCCCGCTGCGGGGCGGGGTGCGCGTGGCGAAACACGTACGCCAACTGTCATTGGCTTGTTTAGTTAACACTCGAAGGTGATTGGGCTCTCGGGCGATATCCCAATTCATCAGTCACGACTGACGTAACGTAGAACGTGACTGACTGAAAGGGAACTATTCTTGATAGCTTATGCAGTGTTGAAGGGTTGTTTTCTATTTACAATATCAAAAATCATTTTTCATTTGTCATTTTTGCAGTGCAAATGTGCTTTGAATGAAAGTGAAATTACATTCAGATCATAAACATCTGCTGAATGTTCATCTAACATACAGAAAACATTTTAGTGAGATTACAAATCATACATCGTACATTATATGATGAAAATGCAGAAAGTGGACATACTGCAACATATTTGAGCCGTCAGGGTAAAGACCTAATTAAAATAGTCAGTTCAGAAAAGTGGACGCCACTGGGTTCATTCCCACTAAAAACTGCCGCATCCTCGCTCATTTGGATATCGACTGGCCAAAAAATTATAATAATGTTGTCATTCGAAGACAGAAAGAAATTCAGTGCGTTTGTTTTTAGGCGCAATGCAAATTGTCACCTAAAATGCAAATAAAACAAGTTATTCTTTATGTAATTTGGGGAAGTTTGATAACTCCTGGCACTGTTTATGCAACTGGTTGCTGCATTTTAAATGTAAATTAGGTGACTTGTAGAGCTCTTCTGTTATGCTTTATATGAGAATAAAATTGGCCAGGAGGTTTGGAAAGCCACCAGAATGGCTTTTGTTGTTATTTCCACATGCTGCTACGGTACAGTGTTGGCCGCGTATCACAGTTTGTTATAGATTTATTGTTCCAGAAACGGTCCTTCATCTCATTGATAGTACTACAAAATCAGTTTGAGTTAAGACCGGCGAGAGATAGCGGGGGACAAATCGAGTGAGAAAGTGTCACATTAACACAAAGGAGTGAGAGAGCCAGCGAGGGATATGTCATGTTTTGTGGATGTAGATTAAATTGGACGATCTTGACTTGGCTCTGCTAGAACAGTGACTGGCTTGTGAAATCACACCAGCGTTCCTTCGCTAAAAAAAACTCGTAATGGTGTAAGGAGACACAAATGAGCTCTCGCACACTTCCCATCTGCTGCTCTGCCTCGAGCTGCGGGCCTGTAAATTAACACACGTCTCTCGCAGTGTTTTTTTGTCCTGTTTTCAGGCGTCGTGAAGGAAAGACTCATCAGTTTGTTTTTAACATTTCCGCTCAAGCGCGTTTAACGGCCGTTGATGGGGATAGAGATCCCTGTGGTGTAATTTGGCTGGACTGTAATGGAGTCCGTCTTGTCAAGGTTTGGAAAAGCTTCGGCTAATGCACAAGATATAAACATGCTTAAACTCCCCATTGATTGAGATATGTTCCTGTTCATATCTGCCTCCTTTCTGTCGTTCTTTCTTTACTCCATCTGTCCCACCTGCTCTTTTTCTCATTCTTTTTCAAAAAACTAGTCGACGTGTCATTTATGTTTAAATAGGCCGGTTTAGGTTATAGTTCATCTACGATTTGGGTAGACTAAGTTCCAGCAATATTTATGGTCTAACAGTTTGATTGAATGTAATTTGAGTATTGAATGCATGTATTCTGTAATGTTTTTATTCATTAATTTTATAAATAGTCTAGCATGCAACTATGCATTGTTTATGATTAAATTATCACAGTGAGCACAAACAACCTTACGGAATATGGATAATAAGAGAGAGAGAGAGAAAGAGGTCAGTAGAAAATATATGCTTTTATAAAATACATATTTTTCATATTTAAAAAAAAAAAGCGTGTTTGTGTGAATATGTCACGGAATGCCAGGAGAAAACAAGGTAAGTTCCAAGTCAGTTTAGTGAATAATACAGAACCCAAAACGTTTTCAAAAGTATCCAAAACCTGACACGACAACACCAACTAGACAATACAATCAACGCAAATGACAGCAGAGAAGGCATGATATATATGCTGGTTATGATTAAACATGGTGTTACCGTTAGAACAGATATTGAGCCGGGACTTGGGAAATGGAGTTTACACAAACAACGAAAAACGAAGAGCGCCCTCAGGCCATCCAGTCCCACCACTAGACACTGTGACATTACCCCCCCTCTATGGAGTGGATACCAGACGCTCCACCAGACACACAAAAGTTCAGGAGGGAGGTGGAATAGAGGCGGCCAGGGGGAGGGATGGCGGGCCAGGACCATACAATGGAAGGGGGCCTGGGGACAGAGATAGACCAGGGCATGAGCACAGAACTGGCAGGGTGAAAGGCCAAGGCGGGACTGGCAGGATGGACCAGCAAGACCCCAACCACGTAGGACTCCCAGCAGATGGCCAGGACGGGGCCGGAGGAATGAGCCAATGAGGCTCCTGCCACAACAGAACCCAGGCGGGCAACCAGGACATAGCCAGAATCCTGTCAGGCAACATTGGTGGAACAGAAAACCCTCTCAGCAACTCAAGAGAAACTGAAAACAACTAGCCGATAGAATTTTTCTCAGCGGACTCGCGGCTCCCGAACAGCGGGCGCTGGAGTCCGCGACTCGGACCGACGTGCTCGGCGAGCTCCGGACCGTACTGGGCTCGGCGGGATGGTTAGCGCCGGTACCTGACTGGTCTCGCGAGCTCCGGACCGGACTGGGCTCGTCGGCTCCGGGACAGGACTGGGCTCGGCGAGCTCCCGGCCGACTGTTCTCGCGAGCTCCGGGACCGTACTGGGCTCGGCGATCTCCGGACCGTACTGACTGTGATCTCCGGTACTGTACTGGGCTCGGCGAGCTCCGTGCTTGACTGCTCGGCGCTATCCGTACTGTACTGGTCTCGGCGATCTCCGGACCTGGAGCGGCTCTGTGATGCTCCGGGACTGGAGCGGCTGAGGAGGGTGTTTTCTGTCCTCCTTCTCACCCTCCCGCTTATTGGAGTCTGAATTACAGAGGTGGTGATCTTCCGAAGCGGACTGTGTGAGCTCCGGGTGCTCCTGGACTGGAACGGGCTCTGTGAGCTCCGGGTGCTCCTGGGACTGGAACGGGCCCCCCCCCCCCCCCCCCCCCCCCCCTCTAGTGCTCCTGGCTGGAACGGGCTCTTTGAGCCAAGCCCGCTCCGGCTGGCGGCTCGTAGCTCCGGGACTGGAACGCTCTGTGACTCCGGTACGGAACGGCTCTGGGCTCCGGACTGGAACGGCTTCTGTGGCTCCGGGACTGGACGTCTCTGTGAGCTCCTGACTGAGCGTGCTGCTGTGAGCTCCGGGAGGGAGCGGCTCTGTGAGCTCCGGACTGAGCAGGCTCTGTGACTCCGGGACTGGAGCTGTCTCTGTGAGCCCTCACTGGAGCGCTGCGGTTGAGCTCCGGACTGAGCGGGCTCTTGAGCTGCCGGGACTGAGCGGGCTCTGTGAGCTCGCGGGACTGAGGCGGCGCTTCTGTGAGCTCCGGGACTGGAGCGGGCTCTGTGAGCTCTCGGACTGTATCGTCTGGCTGTTTGAACTCCGGCGTACGGCTGAGGATGTTTTTTCCTTCCGCCTTCTCACCCTCCGCCGCTTTAGTGGGAGTCTGAGTAACAATGGTGGTGAGCTCCGGGCTGTAGCGGTCGCTCGTGGAGCGGGTTCTGGAGTGGGCTCTGTGAGCTCCCGGATTGGAGTGGGCTCTGGAGTGGACTCAGCGAGCTCCCCGCCTGGAGCGGGTTCCTGCATCTCCCGGGCACTGCAAGAGACTCAGACCGACATGAGATCACCAAGTTGCGGTAACCAAGGTAATCAATGAGGCCCAAAAAGTCAAGCATTTTAAGCCCATCCATCTCCCGAGTAGGCACGGGATTGTCTAAACCACAATTAAAGACCTCCTTCAAGTCTGAGTCATGAAGTCCCATCCCTACTGCAAGGTTCCAAAAGGACTGAGCGAAACCTCCTATCTCCATCCCCCGTTGGCGAAGATCTGCCAACATCCGGAGCCGAGCCCTGCGTTCCTTCGAAGGAGGAGGAACAATCCGAACTTCCATGATCCACAAAAGGTAACAAAAAATAAACTGCTGGAACTAGTAATGGCGTCTGGATTCTGTCATGGATTGCCAGGAGAAAACGAGGTAAGTTCCAAGTGGAGTTTATTGAAAATAATAACAGAACAAACACGTTGGAAAAGGTAATCCAAAACCTGACACCGAAAACACCAACTAAGAAGACAATACAATCCAGACGCAAGTGACAGACAGAGAAGGCATGATATATTTAGCTGGGTTAATGATGAACAGGTGTTACCGATAGACAGGATTAGTGAGCAGGGGACTATGGGAAATGGAGTTTAACACAAAACACACGAAAAACAGAAGAGCGCCCTCAAGTGACCAATCCAGGTCACCACAACAAACACTGTGACAAGCACACCCACACCACACACACACGATATATAATATAATTATTATATAAATTGTCATTATATTATTATGATTATTATATTATATGATGTATTATTTCCCTGAGATTCAGAAGAGTAGCAAGAACAATTTTTTACATTCGTGAAATGTTTGTGGGGGATCATGGAAATTTCTTACTGTACGTTGCATCTAAAAAAGTATTTGTTTCCTTCAAAAAAACCCCAAAAAAACATACTGACCCCAGACAGTACTGTATAGTGTGTGTTATAATCAACAAGCATCAATGTTGCCTTTTTATTAACAGATTTTTCTGATTCATCAGTGCAAGATATTATATGTTTTTTTTTTTTTTATTGATCTTTGACTTTTAATCAAAATATAATTTGTCTGCATTTGCAACAACCTTCTTTTCAGTTGATGTCACAAATCTCTCTCGCTTTACTCCTTAAGTCTTCAATTTTTGATTAATAAAATCAAGTCTTGCTCTGTTTTTTTCCCCCTCATTAAATTAGGTAGTGAACTGTGTTTCACATTGACTTCAGGATCATCTGTTGTAGAGGGAACGAGGTTCAGGGTTTTGACAGAACTGGTTTGTTCATTGCAAAACTGCAGCATCCAGATGCACAGGTGAAGTCCTGCGATCAGTGTATCCAACCCCCCCAAAACATCTGCCTTCTCCAACCAAAACAACTCCACCATTTCTGCAACTAGAGGAGAAAACATGACAGTCTGCTGATGGATTAGTGTTGTAGTAAATGGGCTGTTATTTAGTCACTAGCTCTACCCCTCAGGTCAGAAAGAAACACCAGTACCACATGAGAGGAAAGTCAGAGGTGAAGACTCGTCAGACCCCGAGCTGTTGGTTTGAGGTTCGTAGGGGTCACCGCTGAGGTCAGGAGAGTCTGAGGTCTGGCCGCCTGCAGCTGAGGGGTGTTAAAAAATATCCCGTCAGACCTCGGTGTCAAAGCAGTTCAGCGATAGCCTGTCCAGACCTCTTACACAGCGCCTGTCCTCAGGCCGTTCACAACGAGGTCACGGGATGATGACATCACATCCTCAGCAGAAAATGGGTCAACTGCCAGAATGCAGAAGACAATGGGACATTACGCTCTCTCATGTGTTGATTATTGATTTAGTTTGAGGAAACGCATTGCCTGAGTGTGTTTCACACATTATCATCGAAAAGCTTGTTGATTATGCAGTTTCTTGTCAATATGTCACTTATTAAGCCCAATAAAATGCATTGAATATGTACATGTTAATGGAAACTAGAGATGGCCACTAATTGCTGATTCACTCACTGTCAGCAAATTATTCGAATCAATCACAGGGCCACGTGAAATTGATTGTTAGCTAGTCGACTACTTGAACCAAGGCATTCAGTATTGTCACAAAACAGCTGACTATTGTTGGAAGACATTGAATTTAAATGTATATGTGTATATACAGTATATAGTAGGAGTCTGTCCATTGTTCAAAGTTTTTTTTGTTTTCTTTTTAGAAAAGGTGGCTTTTATGCTCACCAAGGCTGCAGTAGAAACAGTAATATTCTGAAACAGTATTACAATTTAAAATAACTGTTTTGTGTGTGTATATATATATATATATAGTGGGTACGGAAAGTATTCAGACCCCCATAAATTTTTCACTCTTTGTTATATTGCAGCCATTTTCTAAAATCATTTAAGTTTTTTTTTTTTCCTCAATGTACACACAGCACCCCATAATTGACAGAAAAACACAGAATTGTTGACAGTTTTGCAGATTTAGTAAAAAAGAAAAACTGAAATATCACATGGTCCTAAGTAAGTATTCAGACCCTTTGCTGTGACTCTCATATATTTAACTCAGGTGCTGTCCATTTCTTCTGATCATCCTTGAGATGGTTCTACACCTTCATTTGAGTTCAGCTGTGTTTGATGGAGGGCAACAGGTCATTTACTCAAAGGGAATCATTTAAGATTTTAAAGGGAGCTCCACCATTAATATGCAAGGGAATTTGGACAGAATCACTGTTTTATGGCTGATCACTGAGACGGCCAGCGAGTCGGTGAACGAGCCGTATGACTTCAATTCTGCAATGGATATTTATATCCAAAATATAGTGAAACACTATTAATTAGCACAGTAACAAAATCGGCAGCTTAAGACATTAACTTGTAAGCACAAAACACAAGATACTTCTCTTTTACATATAAATAAGGCTTTATTGGATAATCTAAGACATATAAACTAATCTAACATATGAACACACGCATTCACACAAGTTTCAGAAAGAGAGAAAGTGAGGAAATAACTAGTTTGAGAGAATGAAAATGTGAAATCCCAAGTTTACATCAATATGTGCCATTGTATAGATCTGAACAACCATCAATCACTTAATTAACCTCCGCACTGAGTGCCTCATGATGTTCAATTTAGCGATTTCACTAGCCCATTTTCAGTTAGAATCTGGAGTACTTGCGTTTCTGTGTTGCGGGGTTCCCTTTTTTGTCTGGTTGCTGAAAGGGGTTTCCCGAGGTTGCTGTTTGGCTGGAGGTTCAGTCTTGGGAAGCTAGTGGTTGGGCGTTGGCTGGCGACGCTGAGCTGTGGTCTGCAGTTGAAGTTTAGACAGCACTTTTCGGAGATGCGGCGTTAGGCAAACTTAACTCAAACACGAAACTCTCAACGGAAAATAAAACAAACTAAAGAATAGAAGTAAAATTTGACAAGACTAGGTTGTGTTTCTCCTCATGGTTTTGGAGGAGATAGCGTGTAAGCCAGAGCACGCTCAAAACTAAAGAATCATGATTAAAAGCATAGCTCAAAGCTATCCCTAAAAGAGGAGAGTAAGAAGGGGGGTGAAGAAGAAACCAGAGCACCAAGAGAGTGATTGATGGTGTTTTTAGTATTTAAACCAGGCTGTTTAACACACCCCAAATTGTGTCTCGACCAATTGTAGCTCGGGGTGTTGCAATTCACATGATCTGCGTTTTTCCCGCTCTGGTAGAGTATACCTTTTGGACATGATTTCTTATAATAAGAATAAGATACATTTGACGAAGAATTGATTGGAAGAACCGTTTCAAGCATGAATTCTCAAACTCACACATACCAAACATGAAAATAGCAAAAAAAATTTTTTCCCTTAAGCTATTCAATAGTTATTCAAAATACATTCACAATAAGTGATTAGAACATGATAGTCAGATGTGTGGGTTACATACATGATATGGGGTTATATATAGCAGCAACGATTAGTTGCTGAGTCCTTTTAGTGTCATTTAGGTGCAAGGAAAGGCAGTTTCCGTGCCATTCTGAGAATGTATGAAGACCAGAGAT
>JADLZN010011038.1:0-166868 GCA_018155175.1 Sinocyclocheilus anophthalmus
GTCACCAAAGGATCCTCTGCAGTGAATGGGTGCCGTCAGAATGAGAGTCCAGACAGTGGATACCAACATCAAATAAGCGCCACAAGTAATCCACACACTAGGTCCCTCAATACATCCTGTCAAGTGGAAAGCTGCGCGTTGTAAGAAACAAACCATCTTAACTTTAAACAAACTTCTGATCAAAAATCAAGCATATATTCATATAACACGTATTCGATGGCTCACCACAAAAGTCCATCCCGTTCCATCCACATCAAAATAGACGTTTCATGTAAACGTGCTTGGATGTGCATATTTCTCTCCTGGAGGAACGCAATGGGATAAGGGACTTTGAAATTTAAATCGTCATAGTGATTGGATTTGTTTCTTCACACAGCTTGCAATTCATAAGATGTTTTTCTCTTTTGTTTTTTTAATGATGGATGGAGTGCGTGTGGATACTAGGTGGATTATGTGGTGTTTATCACGCTGTTGGACTCTCATTCTGACGGCACCCATCACTGCAGAGGATCCATTGGTGAGCATTTGATGGAATGCTACATTTCTCCAAATGTTTCCATGAACAAACAAACTCATAGAGAATAAGGAAGTCGCTTGTAGCAAGTTCATCTTGGGTGAAATATGTCTTTCAGGACACAAAAATTTCTGACATCAGAACCGTTCGCCAGAACAATGTTAGCTTTGTCCCTCCACACTGTGCAGTAATCAGCGTGCAGTCATGCTGCCCAAAGTCATGTGACCCTGCAGGGACGCCCCCTTCCCCTGGTGCTGTGTGTGCAGATAATCAAATGTGTACAATCATGATTGTGCGAGAAGATCAGCCCACCTCATGCCAACATATCATTGGTTGCCTGAGCGTTTCCATGACATGTTCTGGCTGGTTTGCATTCTTAGCAGACTGCTTTGATGTATATTGAAGAGAAGGAGAAGAAGGAGATGAGATGGAGTCTGCTGGGGATCCTCACTAATGATCTCCAGTATGCTCCGGCCAATCCCTTTCATCTGGTCCCTAATACTGAGGCTGAGTCTTTGTTGTTTGAGATGAAGCCTAGCAGGACTGTAATAAATATTTATTTTTCTTCTTAAGCCCTAATTGAAGTGAGGTATGGCCGGTAAGCGTCCTCTACTTGCCCCATTTTGTTTTGCTTGTTTTTGTTTTTTTTCAATTTTTTGGAAAGGCCGTGTTGTTTTACGAGAGGGATGAGTGAGATCAGCATTAGTAAGTCAACATGCCAGGTATTATTAAGATGAACAGAATCTCAAATATTGAAGGTTCTCCGTTCGTGATCGTAGCAGCTGTTGCTGCCTAACAGAATCTACAGGTCAATCCAGGGTTTCTGAGAACATCCCGAGTCATATTCTCACGCTTTCGAATCTTAAACCAAAAAAAAGATTGTTTTGTGTTTTGGGATTTTGCATTTTTAGCCTCTTCTGCTCACAATGGCTGTATTATGTGATCAAAAAATATAGAAAAATGTAATAATATAATATATTAATATTTTAAATTTTTAAATTTTAACTTTTGGTTAATGGTTAATGTTTTAAACATAAATATCTTTACTGTCACGTTTGATCAATGTGCGTCCTTGCTGAATAAAACTATTCATTTAAAACTGACCACAAACTTTTGAATGGTCCGTTATATATTAAGCTATTAAAAATAATAGCCACATTTAGATCAATAATAGATCACAGAGATCCCCTGCAGTTCCTACATGGACTCAGCTGTATTATGGTTGACTATTGACTATTTACACTTTTAATGTTTACTTTTTTCATCTTTTACAACTTATTAATTGATAGATTTAATAGAAAGTGATAAGAAATGATTGGGAAAATCTCAAGCCAGACTCAAACCTGCGCCACACGCACTATGGTTAACTGCTGCACCCCTAAAACCAGCCATTAACTCTTGCTATTGTTGATACTCAGACTTCGAGTTAAGCTAAGTATTGAATTGTGTCTCTTTCTGCACCATTTATGCAACAGCATTAATGATAACAGCAAATCAAGCTTTTCTAAGCAGTTTTCATCTGCTGCTTGATGAAAAATGTGGTGGAAAAAGTTTCTTCACAGAACGGCGCCATGAAATTATTACAGGATTATCTGACTTGATCTTGATAAGACAAAACACATAAATCATGAAAACCAAACAAACGCTTGTGGTCACATCTCTGTCATGTTTTACAATCAGGCAAGAATGTGATTCCCAAGTCACATCATGTTTCTGTGCATCTTTTTGCTAAGCCAGGGCATTGTTTCCAGTGTTATGAATATGTATTGTCTCTGTCTGGCTGCACAGGGGCTACCGCACGTTTCTCTTTGTTTGTGCTGAAGGAACTGTCTCAACAGACCTTTAGTAGCAACACCTTGTTAAGTAGGTATCCAGAGGATACACAGGAGGAGTGGTGACCAAGGCTGTACCGGGGTTTTAAACCACTCAAAAAGCGCACGAAGTCTTGCGCGTAGCTCTTAACATACAGGATTTTTAGAAAAGTGGGCAAAGCATAACGGGCACACTTACCATACAGGATTTAGAAAAGTGGGCAAAGCATAACATGCACATTTACCAGCTATGTGGATTTTAGAAAATGGGCAAAGCGAAGGGCCTACATGCATACCGTTCTAGGGGGTTTCGTGGCACCCTGAAAAAGGCCGCCTCTAGATACAACGCGTTCGTAGGACGCGAATCTACGGTCTATAATGTGGAGGGCTAGCACCCGTAAATCGTAGCTGGGGGGAGAACATCCAGCTTCAATGGGCGACGGGAGAATCAACTACAGCATGTTACCAGGTGGGAACAGCCAGCAGTTATTCAACGAGGGCGCCCACACTTCAGTCTCAAACCGAGACGGGGCGCCTGCAGCCAGGGTCCAAACTGGACAAGTAGAAAAGTTACTAGCTGTGGGGGCAACAATGCAGGACAGCTAGCAGTAGTGTACCTGGCTGTGGAGCACCAAACCCAGTCTCAACGAGGGGGGCTAGACCTGACGATGATTGAAAAATCAGGGGCGTAAGCATATGCCGTTAGCAGACTCATTCCAGGTAACCCTTTGATTAAAGGGGAGCATTGCTCAATACTACCTCGAGGACAGCCCATGGAGCGAGGAATATAACTCCTCAGAGAGGATTAACGCTCAAAATAAACATCATACTCACAATAACCCTCAAAGGTGAGGGGGGTGATGCCTCAAGGGGATATCCGGGTGACTTGGAAAACCTCAGGGCGACCCAGATACGGTAGACAGTCAGGGTAGCATGAAAGCGTAAATCCCAGCCCGGACGTCCAGGAATTTTTGGCAGTGACACCGGGGGCCTGATAATCAAAAAACTCCCGCAGAAGCCTGTGTTACGGCCGCATGATCCAGGAAGTATGAAAACGAAACCTTACTTACCTTCTGGACATATCTCGACGAGTGAAATAAACACTGAAAGTCGAGCACCCGGTTTCTGAACCCAGCACGGGAAACACTGCAAAGAAACTAGCAGAAGGGTACACACACAACCACCAGTTCATTAGCACATACAAATATTTATATATACATATATTTAGACAAGGATCGTACTCACCCACCACGGCTCCAGCGTTGGAGCTCTGTCCGGAAAAGCCTCCAGACCGGACCTTCAGTAAGGTGGTTACTATGATTAAACATAGAACACCCAAAAATTAGTCCAGAAGGAGCCTTGCCACCCCGCCCCCTGCCATCCCAACCCCCCCACGGGAGCAGGAGATATGGTGGGTACACGGGGATAGGAAGGGAAGAAAGGGGAGATGGTACACCCCCTGAGAGAAAGAGTGGATAACTAAGTATTACTCTGATCCGGACGAAAGAGCTGACGCCTTGTCTGGATCACATCCATCAGGTCTTGCCTACCTCCCTTTGACCCACGATACTTCATACCCCTACCCGCAGGCGGAGGAGGAGCGCGGGCCGCGACACTAGCCTTCTGAGCCAGACTCTGATCCTCAAAACCGAGACGGGCAAGGACCCCTGGGTTGTTCGGGATCAGACCTGGACCTTCGTGGAATGAAATTTTTGAAGGCCGCTGAGCGCGCCTTCACCTCCCTAAACTTCTCGACCACCGTCTCAACGGAAGTACCAAAAAGTTCAGAGGGCGAAACAGGGGCATCGAGAAGAAAACCCCTTTCTTACTTCCCGATGTCTGCCAGGTTTACCCGCCCGCCCCAGCTGCATCTCCGTAATACCATCGCCGCCATAGATTGCCCCGGAAGATGCAGCCTGCTTAGTAGCACGAAGAGCAAGATACGTGGTGCGGCGTAACTCAGCCATCTCGTCAGAGGAAAGGCCCTTGCCTTTATCCAGGTCTTTTAGCAGATCAGCCTGGTATGCTTGGAGGACCGCCATCGTGTGCAGTGAAGCAACAGCCTGACATGCTGCTGCGTATGCCCTGCCATTCAAATTTAGATGTAGCTTGAAGGGGCACGGATGGCAAGGAGGGAGTTTTGAGTGATGATGTCTCTCCCATAGAGAGATAGCTAGCTAGCGTCTCTTCTACAGGGTGCATTCTCTCATAGCCGTTTTCGCGCAACGCCTCGATATAGCATAAATGGTATGTGAAAACGATGTATGAGTGAGGGAAAAACCGGCTTTCCCTTCCTTCTCGATCTCAGTACTGGAGATCAGGCAGGACAGGACGGATCACCGAGCTGGCGGGTTCTGGCCAGAAAAGATACCGTAGTCGAGTACCGAATCTAGCGAACGCCCACTCCTTAGTCCGCTTCCATGGCTATAGTCAAGTCTTGCCGTGGCCCGAGATCCATAACCTCTACGAGCTCTCATAGCGGGCAGGAGGATGAGAAAGCTCAGGCCTAGCTTCTTCGCTCTCATCATAAATTTCCTGCTTCCTGGGATGAACCAGCCGAGCACTGGCCCCGGGATCAGATGATGTTAAAGAGAGAACACCATCCTCCAGTGGCTGTCTCTCGCCCACCGCCGATGAGCGCGAGAAGGAAAGCCCATCTCTAAACTCATCGGCCAGGTCCACCCGAGATCCCCACGAGCTCATTCTCCTCAGTGCCTCAGCGCGGAGGGTCCCGAACCGCGGGAAGCAGATGGCTTCCCCTCTTTCCTCGAAAAGAGAGACAGATGAGAGCGGAGCTTTTTCATTGAAAAATGCTCTCAGTGCACGCAGATTGCCCCCTCGAGTACATCGCGTGCGTGCTCCTCGCCCAACCAAACAACACATAGATCGTGTGTGTCATCTGGTGTCAAATAGCGCTGACACGGATGCACACAACTTCTAAATGCTCTACTAGTGCTCGCAATAATAAATAGATAGCTCTTACTTTTTCCTTGAAATGCACGCTTCAAACAGAACAGTCAATGAAGATGAAGAAGTGAATGATGTGTAGCTTCCGGCACCGATTTATACTGTAGTCGCACCGGTAGTGCCGTCATGGCTGTCGCCGGCCAACGAGTTGGTGTTTCTTCAAAGTATGCTTCAGACACGGGTCACTACAAGGCGTTCCCCATAGCGACTCCTAGAGGACACAGTTCGAAGTTCCCATCAAAGGGAACTTCATTTTTGATGCCGATTAATCGGTGCCCAGCAATAAATTTATATACATAATAATATTTTTAATGTAATATTTCTGCACATTTTGTGGTGAATTTTGGCACACTTTTGCAGAGTAAGCAATCAATGGAGAAGCCATAACTACATACCAAAATGTACGCCTGAGCTCGTTGTGGACTTTCAACGTTCTGGCCAATCAAGCGAGAACAAATACCTCAGAATATTTATGCAGTGTTTAGGGACGCCAGCAGAAACAAACAGCCCACTTAATATTTGATAGCTTTTTTGCTTTAGAGTTGAGTACACAGTGCATGCAACGCTGCCTCTGCTGTTGTGTGTGTGAGTGTGTGTTTGTTTGTGAATGAATGAGAGTATAATACCATGTGAGATTGCAGCTGAACTTGGGCCTGTCTGCCTAATGGGTCCTTTGTACCTTTCTTTTTAAAAACCACAAAGCTTTGCAGGAGGGCAGAACTGTAAATAAACACAGTATGCATCTGCCCCACATTTTGAACTTCATAAGAATCACATTTAAATTCTCGGTTTGTCTTGCAGGATCTGGAAGTTTTGTCTCAGGAGATCATGTATTTGAGTAAAGACGCCACCCCTGCAGAAAACTCCAAAGCCACGGGATAAAACTGGACACCGTCCACCCGATGATTCAGTACCCTTCTATTTCTCGCATCTCTTCACAGCTACCAAGAGGAAACTACATTCATCTCGTACAAAGACCTCCAGCAATCTCAGATGTTCCAGGAGCACAGAGGGTCAAAACCGATGAAGTCCATCTGTGATTTGCATACTACTGAATGTAATGTAACACTTTATATGTTTATTTGTCTGTGATGGGAATGTACTGTTAGAAAAGGGTCCGTTGAGCAAACCCTGGCTGCTTGACATCCATGAACTGAGTGCAAAGGACGGTGGCTTGGCCTCGGTGGTCCAAACAGGACCGTTCTACCTACCACTAATTCCCCCGTTCAGGAAAGCGTGTGTCTAATGTTGGCGTCCTCAAACTGCTGTCACTGTTGTATTGCCTGTTTTGTATATTTGATTCGCTAAAGACACTTATTGTGTGTGTGTGTGAATGTGTGTCTATGAGGTGTAGAATGGGGTGTATTTATTCATGCCAGAAAATCCAAAAATTATGTCTACATCTCTACAGGATGCTGCTCGTATCTGAAAGAAAATAGCAAAAAGCTCAAGTTCTGCAGTTCATTATATGAAAAAAATTGCAAAAAAATGCTGCAATAATTATCGGAGCATTTTTGTGGGACTCTCGAAATGTTTCCGTGAAGGAAGGAGGCTCCCTGGACTCCCCAGACTCCCCAGCTTAACGATTCAATTTGACACCTCTCTGTCTGTCTCAGAACTGACAGCGCTGTTGGGGAACGGACCAATTTCTCACAGCGTGCCCTTGACTCCCATGAGAAGCTAGCCGCCTGTTTTAGTGTCTAACACCAGTTTGTTTCGTGCGCGTTGATGCCCTGACGTTTTCTGTGAATGTTGCAACATGATTCTGCTTTTATGCATTCAGCTTTTGTGAACATTTTAAATTCTGATGCACATAGAAATATTTTATTTGGCGAGTGCATAGTTAATTTAATCGTGGGGTCATGTGACTGATTTTTTTTGCTGTTGGTCCTCACTCTCTTCATGTGTTTTTCTGTTTAATTGCTTGCACTGATGTCAAACACCATCCACTGTGTCCTGATTTTTCCAATCGTTTACCAACAAGCATACAGCTCTTAGTCAAAGAAGACACCTTTTTTTTTTACGCAAATGAAAAGTCATCGAGTTGGCGAAATATCAGCCTAATTTTCATTCACGTCAAATTAAATATGGCATATGCTCCATTGATCATTTTAAATGAAATGAATATTGACCAACTATTTGTTTAGATCCTTCTGATTGCTCAACAGAACGAAGTAGATTTTATAGAACATTTTAGTCACATGAGATAATGGATTCAGCATCCACCCTATTCGTCAACGGTTCTGTATTAAGTTAGAGATGTATATGTATATTCACTTTGGCAAAATTGTTTTATGATTTTGTGAGTTGTGAACGATTAGCATTCTATTTCAAATCTTTGCAAAGCTTTAAGCTTTATTACACAATGGTTTGTTTCCATGTTCTTGGCAGATGAGCGTGACTTTCGTGCATGGTGTGTTAAATGCCTGTCAAATCCCTGTCTCTGGCTTCTTAAGGAAATCCTGATGAATGCTTTTGCATATTCCTTTCGTTTATACCATACAGAAGTAGGATAATGATATTCTTTCATTTCCACCATTGAGGAAACTGACATATTAAGATTCACTTGGACGATTGCACTCAAAAGAATGAAGGATGTTTGCCTTTGAAGCTCAGAGTTTTCTCTTTTTTTGTCTTTTACTCTTCTAATATCTGCCAAACAAGCTCTTCTTTAATTAAGATCATCTTTTAGTCATCATTAACTACATGTAAGCAGATTCCATTATTAATGTCCGATCGCCCACTACATACGGCTAATATTTATTTATGTCCATTTCATTGTCATTTTCAGACTTCCATAACTTGCAGAGATAATAAAGAATGGCTGGAAAAACAATGTCTGTGTGTCAGATTTTCTATGCTTTGTTTACAATGTACGTTTTATGCATTTGACATATGCTTTTTATTGAATACTAGGTGTGCCCTGGGAATCAAAACAACAACCATGGCGTTACTATGACATGCTGTACCAGCTGAGCTAGAGGAACCACAAATCGTACATCGCAAAGGTTTTTCTTTGGTATGTTTTTTTTTTTAACAAAGCATTTAATATACTGTATAATCTTAAAAATAAAGGTTCTAAAAGGGGGTTTTCACAGTGATGCCATAGAAGTACATTTCAGTGACCAATTTTTAAAAGAACCATTTTTTTCTTAGTGTCAAGAACATTAATGAAATAACCTTTTTCCATTATAAAGAACCTTTTGTGCAATCAAAAGGTTCATTGGATGTTAAAAAGGTTCTTTGTGGAACCATTGATGACACTGAAGAACCTTAATAAACTCTTGTTATTGTACTCCCTGTCAGGTTGTTTCCCAAACCGTTTATGACGATTTTCTTCTGTAAAAGCAAAGATATATAATTATATATATTATATTATCTTATATATGAGCTATAATATAATAGATAACAATGCTTTTATTCAGACAGCAACAGGATCCCAAAAATAACTTTGGACACCATTGACTTTCATTGAATGGACAAAGAAAACATTTATTTATTTTTCCACAGAAGAAAGTAATTCAGGTTTGGAATGATAAATGCTGGTTTCTCCCCAGGTCTGTGGGCTAAACACACACGCATCTCTTTTTCACTGAGTGTTTGTCTACTAGATTAACTAATCTCTCCTCTGAGCACAAACGTTGTTTACCGCACTATCAGTGATGCCTGTTAAAATGTGTAAACAAATGACACGAATCACTGAGCAGTGTTTAATTGGAGCCATTCAAATGCTGCTGTCATCTTTGTCTTCGTCACTGTTCAGTAAGTGTGATCTCTAATCAATACTACAAGCTGAAGAGCTCCACTGCTTTGCATTGGGTTTCATCCTTATAATGACCATAGGCCCTCATAAAATAGACAATCCAAGAAGACTTGAAAGGTTTTAAGATCCAAAGGTCCAAAGCACATCAACTGGCCACGGGGGTTCCTCAGGGATCAGTTCTTGGACCCCTTCGTCTTCTCCATATACACTACATCACTGGGACCCATCATACAGGCACATGGTTTCTCCATTGCTATGCTGATAACACACAGCTCTATCTTTCATTTCAACCAGATGATCCAACAGTAGCTGCACAGATCTCAGGCTGCCTGGCAGTCATCTCGGCATGGATGAAAGAATATCGCTTACAGCTCAACCTGGCAAAGACTGTGCTTCTCATCTTCCCTGTCACTCCGACCCTACAGTATGATTTCACCATCCAGCTAGGTTCATCAACAGTTACCCCATCAAGTTCGGTCAGAATAATCAGAATCTGGTCTAATAATAATGTATATAATAATGTTCAATGCAAGGCATAATTAATGTATTAAGAATACTTTTATACTGTATTCTATATAAAGGCTTTAATTAAAGTGTTACCAAATCTTTTTTGTAATAAACATCATTTTATACGTGGCTACAAAATGGATGTAATAAGCAAGTTTGTGAGTCATTTTCTAACTAGCTCATTTAAATAAACCACTTCACGCTGGGTGGTTATTTGCTTCCATGTAGTGTGTTAAAATAATTTAATGTACAGCTATCATCATTGGATTATCCCTTACGAAATCAATGCAAATATGATACAGCTCTTCCTCTGTCAAATTTTTTTAAACTCAATTATGAAGCGTTTAATTTTATTTAATAGCACAAAATGTGATGGAAGTATTCCAGGTCATGGAAACTTGCATTTATGTTTAATGTCCGTTTAATTAATTCCTGCTGATTTTGTGGCCACGTGGAACATGATACGTAGTGATATGTTTGTGAGGTTCTCACCCTACCCACACCACAAATACTATACACTAACGATTATCCCGTGCGACATTTGACCTATAAAATCTTGTAGCATCTGATACCGCTACGTTATTCCTGAATCATTTCAATGGTGCTATTCGTTGCGATTAACGGGTCCGACAGGGGCTTCTTCAGCATATTAAGTGAAATGATAAAGCACTCGATTGTAACTCAATACTAGAGCCTACACCGCGAATATAGCATGGTAATATAAGGTTAAGCTACCCTGTGCGCTCAGCTTTCGTGTAGGTCTCAGTTTGATGGTTATCATTAAGTGTGACAAAGGGCTATCTATGCCTGATAGAGCTATTTCACAGCTAATGGTCTTGATTGGGTATTGTTTGTGCCTATTGAGGGTCGGGCTAGCCTGTAATTCAACGGCTGCTTAGAAAGCGCGAAATCACTGTGGTAACTCTGCCAGGATGCTTTTGTGCTTTCGGTAATTTTAGCTGTGAACTCTGAGACTCGGAGATGGGGAAAATCGAACGCAGGGGAGGTAAGATGGAAAACGGTTGGAGATTACTCCAAGGTGTGTGGAAAAAAAAAAACACCCATCTCTGATGCTCCCATGATGCTTTGGTAAGTGGTTTTCAAACAGTCAATGCACGGTTGTTCTCTCGTTCCTCATAACTCTTACTGAGGTCAGTTGATGTTTTTTAAATGACTGGATAGAGTGGTGGGGTAAACATACAGGCTACTGCGAGGTTAGGTATATCAGATTTTACTGTTTCTCAATGTAAATAGTAATGCATTACCCGTTTTTAATTTACCAGAACCTATCTGAGTTACTTTTTAGAAAAGTTAATGCATTACTATTGTTCCCACTTTATGACGACCGCTCTCTTGTTCCATGGTAAGAGAAATCAGGTGTAAGGTAAAGGCGTTGTGTGCGCTGTTGTAACACTGATGGGTACTGTAGCTCTAGATTAAATGTGAAAGTCCATTACTCATGCCAGCGTACAAACGTATTCTCAAAATGAATACCTAACATTGACATGCAAAACCAGAATATGACGCAAACTGCAATTCTAAATGTGTAACTAACACAAACTTTCGTAGGATTCATCCCATTTTATTAACCAAATCTTGTACGGCATTTGATGATCCAAGTTTTAAACCATTCCTCCTATGCAATGATGTAGATAACAATAAACTTAGTGTAGTGTCTGCTTTCTCCTTGTATATCGAGAATATCTATTATTCTATTCTATTCTATGCCATCTCGAATGCCTGAGGTTTATTCATTTCACTTTTGGTGTGAAAGGGCTTTTACATTTGCCAAAAAATATAACTTTTTATATTAAAAACAAACAAGCAAGTCCAGCCCAGATGAGAAAAAGTAACGCAAAAGTAACGTAACACATTACTTTCCATAAAAAGTAAGCAAGCAATGCAATTAGTTACTTTTTTAGGGAGTAAAGCAACATTGTAATGCATTACTTTCAATAGTAACTTTCCCCAACACTGCTTGAAACACGGGTTAAATATTTATTTGTTCTTGAAATTTTGTGACTTTTAAAAAAAAAATATGACGTTGCTTAATCTATAGGGTAAAAAAAGAAAGAATGTAACCTAGAGTTAATAAAGACATAAACCCAAGGTTAAGCTGTTTTGAGCATCAAAACTGAAAAGAACAAATGTGAAATGAGGCTCACAGAAATCATCTTGCTTTGCTTGCAAGTTTTTGTTTCTATATTTGCGTTTGAGGATATTGATCAGAGCATTCAATCTGTCCAGAAAGAGTTGTACTCCAAGTGTTCTCAAAATATTTTACCTGCTCATTTCCATAGTTAGAAAGCAACTAGATCTCATTGCCTCTGTCCTCTGGAAAGGTTCTAGGTGCCGTATCGCTCAGATGTATTTAAAACCCAGATGATATGACCCTGGATTGTGACCCTGCATTGGGACTCAGGTTGATATCCTTGACAGATACACAGAAAAAATGTACTCAGACTGAAGTAGGACAGACCATTAAAGATTAACTCACGGTGAGGCGTATGAAATATTGAATATGAGCACCAAGCAGGGGCTAGTTAAACGGGTTATGTAAATATTGTGAAATGCTGCAGATCCCAGTTGCCTTGATGTGTTGTAAGGTAACAGTTGGCTGAGACTGCACCAAAAAATGCAGGACACTTTTCACGGATATGCACACTTCACTTTTTTTTAAGCATTAGAGGTGCAAATCCAATGTTTTTTCAGTTGTGATAACTATTAGATGTTGCCAAACTATTATCTAGCATACAATTAATCTAGCATAAAAATTAGCTAGTTTGAAACAGATCAAATGTCTCTATTAAGACATTTGATCTCTATTATGATTTAAAATCATACAATGATAATCTGTTGAACTGATATTCAATTAATGTTTTAATGACGTTCGTTTATTCATGCACTTTATTTAGATCAAACGCTCAATAAAACGACCTAAAAACATGTACATAAAACACACCCACACACACACACACACACGACACCCACAACACCACACACAAAAAACACACCAACCCGACACACACATCATAGTTGTGTTTCTTTTTAAGGGGACATCTCATAGGCGTAATGGTTTTTATACTGTACAGACGTATATTCTTTTGCCCTATACCAACCCTACCCCTAATCCTACCCCTTACAGGAGACTTTGTGCAGTTTTACTTTCTCAAAAAAACAAATTTTTATGATTTATAAGCTTGTTTCCTCATGTGGACCTCAAAAATGTCCCCACAAGGTTAAAATTTACTAGTATTACTATCCTTGTGGGGACAATTGGTCCCCATAATGTGATTTAAATACCAGGTCCACACACACACACACACACACACACATCAAACACACACACACACACACGACAAAAAGCATACATATGCACATATGTACTGTACATATGTTTGGTGCAAAACTTAAAATCACAGATTAATTACAGTTGACTAAAAATAAAATTAAAACCATTTAAAACATTTTCATTGCATGAAATGAAATAAATGTTGACTGAAATATAACTTTTTTAATTTATTATTTCAGATAGTTGCCAAGGCAACAATTTTTATTTTTATTTCAATTAATGGATGAATAAAAATAACTTCAAAGCAATAAAGTACAATAATCAACATCCTCCTAAAAATGTAGCTAAAATTAAAAAGAAAAACAGAAAACATAAAAATAAAAACGATACTAGTATCTGTTACTAAAATAACACTGATTTAGACAATTTTTGCTAACAGTGTTGCAAACCTCATAATATGAATAGAAAATAAAACGGCTCCTGCAAAATTTAATTGTACCTCCCAGAGTTGATCAATATTTTCTGAAGTTTAAGCACATCCTTTTAACAACCCATTGTTCAACCCAAGAGTTTCAGGCCCTATTTTACGCTCTATTTATGGAAAGTGCAGCAGACAGTTTTTTGTGCTCTATTGTAAATAAAGAACAACATCATTTATAAATGAGTGTCCCTCAAGCAAATGATCATTGTGTTTGCGTTTTTTGTTTTTGATGTTGTTTTGTGATAGGAATAACGCATCTGTTTTCCCCAGGGTTCAAAAGACCCCTTGTGGACTCATTAAATTACTTTTCGTAATGATAAGGTTATGAATATGAAGTAAACATAATGAGTGTGATCTGTTAATGAAAATTGACTTTTATAAAGATGAGTTCTTACGTCCTTTTGGTGTGTGTGTGTGTGTGTGTGTGTGTGTGTGTGTGTGTTTTTTTTCCACCCCTGCGAATGAAAGTGTCCTTCTTTAGGTGACTCCGTTCACCAGAGTTCAGCTGATGAAAGAAATCGACAAATTCAGATGTTAAGGCTAATTGAACTGACACTCCAACAACCTTTGAAATCTGTTTTTAATTAAAGGCAGCATGCTGAGGTGCCTGGTCTTAAACTTTCATAATTACACTGCCGCAGACACCGTCTCCATGTAAGATTTAGATAGCGGCCTTCAATGCACCATCAACTAACTGCATCTCATTTCTCATTCCAGCCCAGTCCTTCACTGCTGCTTCACTCATGCAAAGCTTGTGAGTAATTATTGAGATTACTTGTTTTGATATGCTAACTCTTGCCAAGAATGTTTTACACATTTGTAGCATTTTATTTCTTTCCCTGAAGGCCTCTTAAAATCTCAGTCAAGGTTTTTTGCACCAAAAACAGTCATGATTTTGTTTTCCATGGCGATTTTCCACCCACTCTGACCCTTAAAGTCAGCTTTCACAACTACATTTTACTTCCATAATCTGATGTAATTCTGAACAGGATATTCAATGAAGCAAAAATGTATGATGGGATTTGATTTTCTCCATCTGGAATTAATGTGATGATGAATGACATTTTTGAGAGGATTTTCTCTTGAGATTCTCCATGTATGCCAATAGTAACATTCAAATCTATATATATATATATTGTCCTTTAATTCTGAATGGACTGAAGGTAGCTTTGTGTTGTGAATTTCAAAAACAGGAAGCAAAACCTTCATGATGTGACCCTTTAAAATAACCTGTGACTGAGCAGTAAAAAGAGCAGACTGACATATGTAACGACTTTTTGACCAACACAAGTTTCACAAAAGCCTTTCATCCATATTTGATGATAAACAGCAGCAGAGAAGTGTAGTGCTGGGCGTTTGGAGAGAATGAATAAAATGTCCTGCAGCGTATGCGATTCGGTGCAGGACTGATGTGCTTCGGGTTGTGCTGCATAAGCTCAAATGTCCCTGACCGTCTCGCCCTCACACATGCTGTGCTGCTCCACTGCCCATGTGGCCACTCTAGGGTTAATATTTCATGAGTGAAAGATTATTTTTAGATTTCTGCTGTGAGTACATTTCAGCATATTAGCTACATTGATTACCACTTTGACCTTTATGTCATTTAAAACTGAGATGCTGATTGGACAGTGTTCTGTCTGTGCTATATTGTCAATGTAGTCATAATTTTTTTTTTCATTTGAGTCTATTACAGTCTGATAATGCATTGCATGCAATAATTTAAACGGGCAATATAAGTTTATTGAATCCATTTCTACATGAATAACTGTCGTTAAATGCATGCACAGAAATACAGATCCAGAGTAACTCAAACTGATTAGAAATTGATGCAAGTACCATATTTTTAATATAGCATCATCTGTCCATGTGGTTTAGTATTGAGACATGTTATTCGGAGTAGCACTTGAATTTATTTTATTTTTATTTTTATTGATTTATTTTATTGATTTATTTTTGGCAAGCCAGACAGGGAACTGTTTAGAATTTTTTTTACTAAAAACAGTTATTTTTAATTTGCAATATTGTTTGATATAGTGGCTCAAAACGGAGCTTCTTCAGCTTAAAGGAGCTGGCCGAAGGTCTCCGAGGTCTTGTCTGATGTCTTCAGCACTTGTTTGCCATGAGCAGATGTGTAATACAACGCAAACAGACGGTATCAATGGATTGATGAAGAAAAATGGAGGCAATCATTCGCTTGTCCTCAGCCTGTCACAACGAAATATAACTCAATTATCTCTTGTCAACAGATGAGAAATGTTGAACGTGACATCAGAGGGGAATGGAGCCCAACTTTCACACTGAATGCGCAAAATATTAGAATGTGTGTTGTGCCAGCTAAGATCTGCTGGTGCGTGTGTTATGCTGAAATGTGTAGACAGATCTGTCCCAAGCTGTTGCTGGAGAATGTGTCATAGCAGGACAGCCGAATGGGACAAAATGTCACTTGATTCAGCATTTGTTTTTGACATCTTGCGTCTTCCTCATGATGGTCATCTTTCATTATTAGTTATGTAATATTACACAACCTGATGATTTCTGATTGAAATGTATATTTATGGGGGAAGTTGTGGCCTAGTGGTTAGAGAGTTGGACTCGTAACCCAAAGGTTGTGGGTTCGAGTCTCATACCGGCAGGGATTGTAGGTGGGGGGAGTGAATGGACAGCGCTTATCTACCACCTTCACTACCACGACTGAGGTGCACTTGAGCAAGGCACCGAAACCCCCAACTGCTCCCCGGGCGAGCCTCAAAAATGGCTGCCCACTGCTGCGGGTGTGTGTTCACGGTGTGTGTGTGTGTGTTCACTGCTGTGTGTGTTCACTGTAGAAATTTAAAATCGGGTTGAATGCAGAGCACTAATTCCTAGTATGGGTAACCATACTTGGCCACATGTCACTTCACTATATTTGGTGAGACAACTAGCCCCGGTATTCCCCACACCCACTCCAAATACAAATCATGTCATTCCAAATTGTAATATATTTATTAATAAATTATTTAATCTATTTTTTGATATTGAAAGGTCTATAATGGATTTTTCCTAGTAGAAGGCAGAAGTATAAACCATGAATTTAATTGAATTTTCTGTTTTATTAACTTTTTAATGGAATTTAATTGAAATTTTGGTCTTAATTTATTTAAGTAGATTTTTTAGCTTTTTGCAATTTCCTTTTTATTTATACATTTTTACTTTTATTTTTACATTTCGATTTAATTTAATTCATTTATTTGAAAGGATATTTTTGATTAATTTAATTTATCGAAAATTTAGTTTTTATGAATAGTGCCTGATTTCTTCAATTTATGAAGTAATATTCAGCAGTTCATAGCTCAAGCTCAAAAAGACCAAACAATTAAAAAAATAATAGTATTTTAAAAAAATAAGGCCATTCGTGTTTACGACATGACGGTAAGTAAATGATGATTTAAATTGTGCCCTAACCATTTACACTTGTTGTATGTTTGAATTCAGAACACTTACTCCCTGAACTTTAAGAAGTGATGTTTTCCACCATGTGGACGTGACGTAACCCTGATGCTATTTTAAAACATGTCTGATTCAAAGTGTCTCCAGTCCCCAAGTATTAAACTACACAGCGCATGTTAGTCTTTTCCCGGACGATCTGAGATCAGCTCCCTTCCAGACGATCATTATCAGTTCATTTCCCTCTTTGAGTTGTGCTAAACATGTTGGCCAGAGGTTCATAATTACACCTGCATCATTTTTGAATGAGACTGTGAGTACTGAATAAACCCTCCCGTGATGTTGTGGAGAACAGGAAGCTGAAGGGATAGTTCATCTGAAAATGAAGATTCTGTCATCATATACTCATCCTTGTGATTTTGTTTCTGTTGAAGACTCAAAGAGATGTCAGATAGGATGTCGTGGTGCTCTTTTCCGTAATGAAAGTGAATGAGGACCAAGCTCCCAAAATGACAAAAGGTACAACAGAACAACAACAAAAAGAGTCCATATAAGTTGCACACTATTTCACTTCTTCTAAAGCCATGCAGTAACCAAATGTCATTGGTTCTCGCATGTCTTGAGATGTAGGTTTCACAGTACCAAACTTTCATGTATCACCACACCATTACCATTTCACTGGGATTGTGGTATTCAAGTTACCATGGCAAAACAATAAATATTGAATTTAATTTTATGCTTTGAATTTCAACATTTTTGTTTTAAATTTCATGTACTTTTTATGCTTTAAATTTCAGTGTTTTAAAATCAATTTTACTTAAAGTACTTATTTTTTTGCTTTGAATTTCAGTATTTTAAATTTCATTCAATTGAATTTGTATGTTTTGAATGAATGAAGGAATTTTTGACATCTTAATTTTAATTGAATTGAAGTGAATTGAATTGATTTTTTTATACTTTGCATTTCTATCATTTTATTTTTTAAATTGTATTGAATTATTTTTATGCATAGAATTTCAACACATTTTTTTTATTTCATTTTATTTTATTTTTATGCTTTGAATTTCAGCCTTTTTTAATTTGAATAGAATTTAGAGTTCAGTCTCTTTAATTAATTAAACTAAAATTAAATTAAATTAAATTAAATATTTAAAAAGGCTGAAATTCAAAGTATAAAATAGTTTTAATTAAAAAATTAAATTAAAATGATTATTATTTATTTAAATTACTTATTTTATGCTTTGAATTTAATTTTTTATTACATTTATTAATTTTTATGCTTTGAATTTCTCGTTTTAATTAAATTAAATTTTTATTATTTTTATGCTTTGAATTTCAATTTAATGTAATTAAATTTTTATGCTATGAATTTCAGATTTGTATTGTTTTAGAAACCTTGAAATATAGTGCCTGAGTCCTACAGACTATAAGCATGGTGCTTTTTTATTGACATACTCAGTCCCCATTTACTTTGACTGTATGAGTAAGCAGCATGAATTAAAATGGCTTATTTTGTGTTTCACAGAAGAAAGTAAGTTGTGCATGTTTGAAGCAATGTTATAGGGTAAGTAAATGATGCACATCAATAAAACTTTTTTTACAAAAAAAAAAATAAATTTTTGGGTGAACTCTGCGAACATTTCAGTGTAAGCCTCCGCAAGCGATGTCCTACAAATGAGTTTTTGGTAAAAAATAAATGCACGGTGGGGGGGAAAGGAAAATGAAACACAAGAGGTGAGGGGGAGTGGTGATAAGTGGTGTGGTAGATGGTAAGATATCATAAAAGTAATGCTCTCGAGGAAGTCACGGTTGGTGTCATTAATACTAATCTTTGTGGGGGTTGCGCAAATAAAAAACAAAAGCAGGTGTAGTGTAAAGCTGTAAAAGGATGTATTGATTCTCCTCATCTGGACGTCAGTGTGTAAGAAAATCTGCCGGATGGAGCACACAGCGTGTCGTTGCAGCAGTGTGATAGGACACAGGAAAAGGAAGATCCTCTTAATTGAGATTGGATGAATTCGAGGTACTGTAGGTTTAAATCTGTTCCTGGAGAACCATTTAGTCTAAATTGAGAAAGAAGATGAAATCTATCCTGAAACAGCCCCAATCTTGTGCAACTGATCCTATACGTCAGTCCAGAAGAGATAGTGGGAGGCTTTTTTCTCTGAGTTTTGATAGGAAGACGGTCTTTACAGTCACAGAAAGACAGTGGTAATGAATGAAACCTTTGGTTGTGCATAAAAGCCAATAAGATAAGAGTTCAAAGTTCATTTCATATAAATCAAAGGCACATTATCTTACACTGCTTTCCATTCAAAGCCAGATGTGGGATTTTCCTACTTGACTTCCAACCGTATGGGTAAATCTCATAAACTCTGGGTCATATTTCAGCAAAATCATAAAAATAAATAAAAACATAGAAAAAAAAAGTATATATATATATATTTTCTATGGATTTATCTATTTGTATGATTTTGTATTATATGTCCCCACCCCTCTACAAATAAATAAATAAAATTCCAGGTTATTGATTACGAAACTAATCATTTAAATATCATCTTACTAAGATATATTACTGGGAGCTATTGAGTGACAATTGATATTTATATGCATTTGATATTAGTTTGCTATACTGTTATAAAG
This sequence comes from Sinocyclocheilus anophthalmus, assembly GCA_018155175.1. Taxonomy (NCBI): domain Eukaryota; kingdom Metazoa; phylum Chordata; class Actinopteri; order Cypriniformes; family Cyprinidae; genus Sinocyclocheilus; species Sinocyclocheilus anophthalmus. Next base: position 19,402 of record JADLZN010011038.1, read on the forward strand.
TTCTCATTGATTTACATTACAAGCTATCTGAATTTCATCTTTCTTTTTGTCTATATAAAAACCAGCATCTGCATCAAATAGCATATTTTTGCTCAGTTTGGGCCTCTGAATACATTTATTCCTAGTCCCTATACATATCCTATATTCGTGCCTTGAAAAGCGTATGTATCAAATAAAAAATGATTCATAGGTTCAATAAATGTTTCAAATACATTTCAAAACATTTGTTTTTTTTAAAACATAAAAATATGTGCAAGCTAACAATTTAACAATAGGGTCAAACCATTGCTTTAAACATATCGCACAGCCTATACAGGCAAAATACGATAGACCACATTTATGAAAATGTTTGTTGAAATGGCTGTTGTGTGAATTTTAAAACTGCAGCCTGTCGGTTTGTACCAGGCCGCTGAGACAAAAGGCTGCCCGCGCACACATCGTCCAAAATGAATAGCGACAATCTGATTCGCCTTAATCTCCGAAGCCCAAACCTACACGCTCCGTCAGCAGCTCTGGAGGTGTCAGTCATTGCAACATCTCCTAATCCTCGCTTTTGTGCACCAGCATCGCAGCTGCCGGCGGTTAGCTGGCTTGTAGATGCCACTGTAAGGATGCTGTTGAATGTATTTCTTTCTATTTACAGTCCTTTGTGAAGGAAGGAGGGCCTCATCGCAGGATGGAATTTCAGCTCTTGGCTCATCATCTCTGAAGTGGCCAGAGATTATCTGTTTGTTTGGGGTATCGATCCGTCACTTGAGCCTGCTTGTTGGAACCGTATACACGTTCAGATGGAACTTTCACCGGGGTTAAATTCGGACCTTGGAGGCCCCGCGGCTTAACCATGAGTGACAGCATTTATAACTTAATGACAAGGGTCTTAGAGTCCGCATGGGATGCCTAATTCAACTCGATTGTCAATTTTAACTCACAGAAGTGCTCTCTTCACTTCCCTTCTCCATGTGGGCTGTCCACCCTGTCCAATTCATTAGCCACTCTGGGTGCTTGTAAAACCGTGACCCATGATGCACTGGTGCAGAGCTTCTATTGATGATGACAGTCTATTAAATTCTCTATCAAGAGCCAGTTCGATGCCCAGGAGTCCTCGGATAAACATAGTACTGTCAGGCCAGAGCAACCAGGCTCTGTTTATTCATGTGTACTTGCAAATGCCAATCAGTGTTTGTTTGTATTGGGAATTTAGCTTTTCTGCACAGAGCAATATCCTGTACTTCCTTCTCATTGATCCTGTAACTTATTTTACTAACCCCTCTCTTACTCTCCCAATAGCTCTTTTTCCACGGTACATTTGCTAAAATGCTCTTTCTTAATATGTTTTCAATTAGGCTTTTTTAACTTTTTGTCTTTCTAGTTTAAATAACTAAAATGTCCTTGTAACAAGAAGCGTAAGATGTTAAGATATGTTTTTAGAGAATGTATCGTTAATACGAGTTTATTTTTTATTGTCTTTTTGTTTGTTGTCTTGTTGCACTGGCAGATTTTTCCACTTGTTTTACATATAAACAAGTTCAGTCAAACGAATTGGAAAAACCCCTGCCATGCATAGACTACAATAGAGCGCGTAACTTTCCTCTAAAGATCGTTCACACAAAAAACATCTATCTAATTCTTCTTTTATTCAACTCGTAAGACCTTCGTTCATCTTCGGAACACAAATTAAGATATTTTGACTGAAACCGAGTAGGTGCTTTCTGACCTGCATAGACAATCTTCCATAGAAAATAGTTCATCGTTACATCGTGGTTCAAACCGTAATGTTTTACAAAGTAGCTATCCAAATTTCTGGCGTAGAATATCTTTCTCGTCTTGGTGCAACTAAGAAAACAAATACAATAGACCTTTATCTTAAAATCAAAATTCTCACTTTTCAATTTTGGTCTACCCGCCATTCACCGACAGGGTTGCCAGGTTTTGACAAGAAAACCTGCCAAATCGCTACTCAAAACTAGCCCAAAACTAGCCCGATCGCGTTTCAAGGGGGTCTCCAGTTAAAAATCGCATTCCGGAGGGTAAATATCATGTTATTGGAGTCGCTTAAACCCACAGACATTAAAAACAACCTGTGGCAACAGTGTCCAGTCTTTATTTTAACGGAATTTTGACATAAGATTTACTTTCCAAGCACCTTTATGTATATTTTTAAGTTTTATAAAATATAAAAATATGTTTTATTACAAGCTTTTCCGCTATTAACAACATGGTTTTAATAGTTTAGCTGAGTTTAGTTAATATACATTTTTTTTATTGTTCACTACAATTAAAACTAAACCAAAAACCATAAAAAAATTACTTGAAATAAATGTCAACTGAAATAATAATTATATATATTTTTAAATGTTACATTTAGATATTTTAACGGGAAAATAGGACAAAATGCTCTTTAAGAGTGTGATTTTTTTTATTGTAGCTTCTTCGTAGACTTGTTGCTGGTATTGTAGTACAAGACCTATTCTGCAGGCCTACTCAGATTCCCTTTTGGAAGCAACGAGTGAATTAACACTTCATATTTTTAATAGTTTTCTCTATACCCAAGTCACATTTTCAAATAAGTAGCATGTTACTTTTCTCATTATTTAATTTAAAGGGATAGTTCACTCCAAAATGCAAATTCTGTCATTATTTACTCACTGTCATGTTGTTCTAAATTGGTTTGCCATATGTGCAATATGAGTTTATCGTGACTATGGCTCAAAAAACATTATAAAAGTGGTCGATATGACATGTTTCAAGTCTTCTGTAGTCATGAAATGGCTTTTGTTACTTGTATTAGGAATAATGCATGTTTTTTTCTCTTAAAGGTGATGAGGGGACAGGAATCTCTTTGTGCAACTGAAATCAAATCAGGTGAGTGTTCGGATCTTATGCAAAAATAAATTATTTCTATTTAGTGATGCTTCAGTATTTCCTCTTTGGGCTCACACTGCATGTCCCGGTTCAGTGGTACAGTAAAGATCCAGATTGACCAGATTCGACAAACACTAAACGCTTTTTGCATCAAGCAGCAGCAGTGGGAAATGAAATTGCAATGTGGCAGTGGCGGCACACTCAATCCGTGGCTCCATCCATTATCTATCATCTACTTGAAGCTTAAGAAAGGCTGACATGCCACAGCCAGACATGATAATGAAAGAGATACGGGATCGGTGTTGACAAGGGGTCAGTGAACAGCCCTGAATGGGGTTCATATTGATTTCACGACCAGTTCCGCCTTTTCATGCTACATCGTGCTGTCCTGATAAAGTTGATGTTGCACTTAGACAAAATGTCCAGTGCAAACAAATAAAGCTCACGATTCCTATTTCAGTCAGATGGATGCTGGATCAGGTCATGCTACTGATGCGCAATTGGATGCTTCAACCCCACTGACATTCATATAATAGGCACGTCTAAGACATTATTCCAAAACAAATCTTGGCTTGACCAGAAACCGCTCTCAGATTACTAAACCGTTTATACAATCAAAGTAGCTGATATGTGAGCCACTATAATACTTGGCCCAGTTTTCAATGGCAGTATGAACATGTTCACAGATTTTCCTGCATGCATTGTTATGCATCTGATTGCGTCAATTAAAGGTTCTGCACGATCCAAATGGACTGTGACCTGTTTAAAGAACAGCCATCTTTTTAAGCATGTTTAAAGAAGAGCCCTCCATAAATCTTTTGGTAAACATTTGTCAGAAACAATCAAGTAATTGGCCCTGAAACTTTCTTACTGGCTGATGTCATTGGGTTGAATTAGCTTTTTCGTCTTTGGGGCCCTTAGAGCAGTTCATCTCGCAGATAGGAGTGGCTATTTTTATCTGTTGCCCACTAACAGCCTAAAAAGCTGGCTTTCTCAAACAGAAGGTTTTTCTGTAGATTTCAAAATGATTATTTTTCAATTAATGACTCTAGAATGTGGGTAGATTCTTGCTCGGTTTGGCAAGGCCTTGTTTAACACTTTATGGTTTGTGTTGCCTTTTTTTGCATTCACACACACACACCACACCACACACACACACACACACACACACACACACACACACACACACACACACACACACACCCACACACACACACACACACCACACACACACACACACACACCACACATTCTTTTTGCATCATTGATAACTTAACGTTTTTCACAGAGCAGCTGTTTAAAGTTTTAAATTGAGAAAATATGAATGTTTTGAATCTGCAGCAATGCATTTCTTGCTTGTAATTTTTTTATTCAGTGACCAGTGAACACTGTATTATATCACTGCAGCGATTTATTTGGAACTGCTTATAGTAATATGATTATATTTATTCCTAAATGATTTCTGATTTATGTTTCATGTCTTCAGAAAAGGCCAGACGAGTTGCACAATTGATTCCGACAATTGATAGTCAGGCTTTAAGAGTATTATTGAAGATAATGATTCACTCAGTTTGAGTTTGTAGGAGTTCCTATCTGTCTATCTGTCTGTATGTCTATTGTTCTAGCTATCGTTCTGTCGTTCTATCATTCTATCTGTCGCTCTGTCATTCCATCCATAAATCCATCCATCCATACATCCATCCATCCAATATACGATATCTACACACACACACACACACACCACCACACACACACACAACGCATTGACAACACACCACGACACACACACCACCACACACACCCCAAAACACACACACAATAAAATTGATGACATAAAGTCAGCAAAGAGCAAAGCCTGCGAATGCCTCCCCCTTGGCGCCTGCCCTGTACTAGGCTACTGTATATGTTCAGTCTTCACATCCTATGTCAGATTTACCCAATCCTAAAGGTATTGGAATTGTTCTTGGTCACTTTACATCCCACTTTCTGTCTAATTGGGTGTTTCATAGACAGAATAAGCTGCAATATGGACCAGACCTCATGTTTATATGGAACTAGTCCTCAAACAGCACTGCTCTCTCAAACTCTACCACTATCCGCTGTTGCCGCATTGACATTTTGCTGTAGTGAATAAAAATGACGGAGGAGAAATATAGAGAGGGTAAACGAGAGTGGCCATTAAAAGAAGGAAATCTATGGGGTAATAGAAATCATTATAGAGTCATCATGAATAAATAATGTGTCCTGTTTCTTTCCTTTATATTCAGCTATCTCTGTCTCTCTCTATCTCTCAGTCAATACTCGACTCAGCAGGGTTTCCTCTCGCTAGCTTTCTGTCCATCCTAGAAAGGGGGGCGAGGGTGGCGTAATTGAAATCTAATCAAGTTGATGAGTGAAGAGAGGAGAACTTGCATGAGGGAAACACTCCTTCGCATGAGAAAGACTAGAGATGGGGTTGATGGGAAAGCGGAGTGATTTTTCACTGAAGTCAGTATGGAGGAGTGTGTGTGTGTGTGTTTTGAACCTGCTAATGTACATCATTATAAAAACATCTGAATCACTGGAGAAGAAATAACCCTTGTTCTCTTAGAAAGATCTGAACCATGGCAACTAGAACCAACATCTTTAGCAAGTCTGTATACTAAGAATAAATGCGAAGGACAATAATGTCTTGTATTTCTGCATTCTCTCTGAAGATAATGTGCACATTTAGGCGAAGGAATGGAGCTAAAGTTTACAGAGGTTTACTTTCCTAAGTTTTGTTTTAATTCTCTCTGGTTGTTGTTGTTTTTTTCTAAATTATCTTGTTGAGTTGCACTCAAAGCACTTTCCATTGCTTTGCCATTAACAATGGAAATATTGCCATCAAATGTTATTAGGCAGGGAGCTTATCTGCACAGCATTCCGTAAAATATCCCAACATCCCAGAATGTACATCATCTCTTATGATAGCTTATTATGCTTTGTTCATATTATGAGGTATCGTACAAAAATCCCCATTGGTTTTTGCCAGCATGTAAGCAAATGATAACCGTTTTGTTCAGATCCTCCATACAAAGCTCAGGATTGTCGGAATGTTTTTGCTTGTGAGTTCATCACTTATTCTGCTCTACACTACTGGCTTTGCCAAAAAGTGTGGACTAAAACGATTTGTTTTAAGGGGTTCTGTAACCTCGTCTCTTACTACGCAACATCAGTGCGGCGTTTTTTATAAAACAAATGTTGATCCAAAACATAGTAAAAACAGTAACATTGTGAACATTTGTTACAACAAATGTTACCAGTGTTTGTCGATTCAATATATTTTTGCCCGTGAAAATGTAATTTATTTATTTGATGCAAAACTGAATTTTCAGCATCATTACTCCAGGCTTCAGTGTCACGTGATCCTTCAGAAATCATGCGTAAATGAAAAAAAAAAACCTTCAAATTATGTATCTTGTAAATATTTTTATTTGAAATTATTATAACTGTTTGTTGTTGGATTGCAGATGATAAAACCATTGAATTCATCAGATTTAAAATTTTCCCCCTTGAAAATAAAAGGACTGGACATGGAGAAAAATGTAGCGATTTGGAGATTTGTCTTTTGACGTGAATATGAAAATAACCACATGGCAACTTGCTAAAAACCACTTAACACCTTAGCTACCACATAGCAACCACAAAGAACATGCTAGCATTGTGGTGAATTTTGGACAGGCAGACACAATGAATCACATTTTCCACTAACAGAAAATCTAGTTAAAATCAAGTAAAACTGTGGTAACTGTTATTAGTTGGTTATGTCATCAAAATATAAAATAAAAATTATAGGAAAAATTGTGAAGGCATTATGCGCTGTTTATAAGAGGCACATATTATTTATTATGCAGTACAGTATATTTACTGTATTTATTCCTTTAGCAGACATAGTAAAGAAGTAGTAAGAAAACTTTTTAGAAAGCATTTTTTATTTTTTTTTAAATTAGTTACCATAATTTGAAAGTGTATCTAAAAAGAAAATTATTATTATTATTGCTATTATTATTTCCTTCAATGGACTCAAGCAACAACAACATGTCAACATAACATATTATTTATTGTGTATAATATTTTTTGATTTATACTAACTCATTAATCTTTGTATACATAAGTATACATTTTATAACAATTCCATATTCTAACAACCATTATTGTCAATTATAATTTTATAGAGAGGGAGATTCTGAAAACTTCTGTATATGTTTTATTGATGATTGTTTTATGGAAACTGTGGTTGCTATGTTAGATTTTGAAGGGGTTAATATATAATGATGGTGTATATTAATGATATATGGTGTATATTATAATGATAAAATGAATTTTATACAAAGTAAAAGTAAATTGTAATATATATGTGTGTGTGTGTGTGTGTATGTATGCTAATTTATGTATAGATATATTTACATTTGATATATATTCACATAGATTCTGAAAGCTTCCATATGTCGTTATGGAAACTGTGGTTATTAGGGTAAATTTTTTGCTGTTAATATATAATAATGCGCTGTGCTTAGTCAAAGCTTCATGGACAAGCAACAAGTGGGGGCCTTGTGTAAATCCGGCCCTTTGATTTGACAATCTTATCTCCCTCCAGGGAGGGTAAAAATGTGACATGCAAGCGAAAGTTTATGTGTCCCCCTGCTCCCAGAGTCCTCAGTGCCTCCCATCGCTCATTCACAGCACACGAGAACAGTCCCTGTAATAACATCAGCAGAAGGCCTGGTGCTTTTTATCTGCATAAAAGTGTGGACTACACACATCCATCAATTAGATTGTTTTGGAGGGCAGAGAGAATCTCTCCAGCGGCATTTGCAGCAAAGATTAACCTTTTATTCAAGATGCACATTCATTGTATTTGTGCCTAAATTTATACTGCCGGTCAAACTCAGATTTGTATCTCTGTATCAGTGCACAGATCATCATTACTAATTCTATTTACATAATATATATAGTTCTAGAGCTGTGTGTTATAGTTCTTTTGTTCTAAGTCATATAATGCAACAGCTTCCTAATGTCACATCTGATGATACAGAAGAAATGCAAGTGAGTTTAGCAGTAACCAAGCAGGTATTTAATGACTTATAAGATTTTTAAGTTGAAAGCAAATTACATTTATGCATACGTTTACTGCTTTTAACCACTCTATCACATTTATTCTTTTAGTCTTTATATAAATAATTGTAATAAATAAATAACAAAAACATATAAAACTTTGTATCATAATAAAAAAAAACTGTGAAAATATGATCAATGCTTTGTCATACTGGACCCATCTAGAGATTCAAAAGTAAAAATAGGTTTATAACCGCTTCTCACCGCTTCACAATCACATGCCATTTATTGTCCCATTTTTATCATTTTAGTCTTTATAAGCCAATGTAAACAAATAAAAAACCATACCTCTTCTATACACATCATAAACATCACACCAAAAATTTATATCTAACTTACGTTTTGTTCTCATGGACGTTACTAAATAGTCTATATATTTCTAGGACTATAAATAGCATTAAATATTTTTTTGTAGTTCATACATTGAAAACATAATGTGTCTGCGACATTATGACAGTTTTACTGCTTTTCTTCGCTGTCATCAACATGCCATTTTAGACTGTCCCTTTTTACTTTTTCCTTTTTTCTTTAGTCTTGTATTATACAGTAGGTTGTATAATAGACCATATAAAGATTGTATCATAACGTTCTAGATTTAGTTTTTGAATCCTTCGAAGGGCAGAAAAATAAAAATATCAATTAATATGAGAATATTGCGGCTGGCTTTTATCAAAGTGGAAAAGATTTTTGCTGGTGGGATTCCTGATAATATACAAGTTGCATCAGTTCAGAATGACAGATACAGTGGGTACGGAAGTATTCAGACCCCCTTAAATTTTCACTCTTTGTTATATTGCAGCCATTGCTAAAATCATTTAAGTTAATTTTTTTTCCCCATTAATGTACACACAGCACCCCATATTGACAAAAAACCACAGAATTGTTGACATTTTTGCAGATTTATTAAAAAAAGAAAAAATGAAATATCACATGGTCTTAAGTATTCAGACCCTTTGCTGTTACACTCATATATTTAACTCAGGTGCTTCTTCTGATCATCCTTGAGATGGTTCTACACTTTCATTTGAGTCCATCTGTGTTTGATTATACTGATTGGACTTGATTAGGAAAGCCACACACACCTGTCTATATAAGACCTTACAGTTCACAGTGCATGTCAGAGCAAATGAGTATCATGAGGTCAAAGGAACTGCCTGACTCAGAGACAGAATTGTGGCAAGGCACAGATCTGTCCAAGGTTACAAAAAAATTCGTTTCCCTTCTGCTGCACTTAAGGTTCCTAAGAGCACAGTGGCATCTATAATCCTTAAATGGAAGACGTTTTTGACGACCAGAACCCTTCCTAGAGCTGCCGTCCGGCCAAACTGAGCTATCGGGAGAGAAGAGCTTTGGTGAGAGAGGTAAAGAAGAACCCAAAGATCACTGTGGCTGAGCTCCAGAGATGGAGATGGGAGAAAGTTGTAGAAAGTTAACCATCACTGCAGCCCTTCACCAGTCTGGGTTTTATGGCAGAGTGGCCCGACGAAAGCCTCTCCTCAGTGCAAGACACATGAAAGCCCGCATGGAGTTTGCTAAAAAACACCTGAAGGACTCCAAGATGGTGAGAAATAAGATTCTCTGGTCTTATGAGACCAAGATAGAACTTTTTGGCTTTTTGTGTGGAGAAAACCAGGCACTGCTCCTCACCTGTCCAATACAGTCCCAACAGTGAATCATGGTGGTGGCAGCATCATGCTGTGGGGGTGTTTTTCAGCTGCAGGGACATGACGACTGGTTGCAATCGAGGGAAAGTTGAATGCGGCCAAGTACAGGGATATCTAGTACCAAGTACTTTCTCCAGAGTGCTCAGGACCTCAGACTTTGCCGAAGGTTTACCTTCCAACAAGACTATGACCCTAAGCACACAGCTAAAATAGGTGTGGCTTCACAACAACTCTGTGGCTGTTTTTGAATGGCCCAGCCAGAGCCCTGACTTAAACCCAATTGAGCATCTCTGGAGAGACCTAAAAATGGCTGTCCACCAACGTTTACCATCCAACCTGACAGAACTGGAGAGGATCTGCAAGGAGGAATGGCAGAGGATTGTTGCATCTTTCCCAAAAAGACTCATGGCTGTATTAGATCAAGGGTGCTTCTACTAAATACTGAGCAAAGGGTCTTAATACTTATGACCATGTGATATTTCAGTTTTTTTTCTTTTTTAATAAATCTGCAAAAATTCAACAATTCTGTGTTTTTCTGTCAATAGGGGGTGTTGTGTGTACATTAATGAGGAAAAATTTTTTACTTAATTGATTTTAGCAAATGGCTGCAATATAACAAAGAGTGAAAAATTTAAGGGGGTCTGAATACTTTCCGTACCCACTGTATATATATACAGTATATATATTATAGTCAAGTACGACTGTACCTTGTTTTAACACCCCCTGTCTCCATACCTAACCCTACACACTTCACTTGCCAGTCTTTAGGCTGTGTTTTTACTCGTTTGGGTGCTGTTTTCTTCTTGTCTCTGTTACTAATATTTATCTTGGCGACGGTGAGGACAGTCTGACTTTATAGGGTGAGTGTTGAATGTGTATTAGTGCTTGACTTCTGCAGTTGTCGCATAAATGGATCCAGTGTTGTGTTGGTTGTCTTCCCAGAGCACTAGTAGATTTAGAAGGCTGTGCTCTGAATTTTAAGCGTGCTGTCAAATGCTATCTCGACCACATTCCCGATCCCACATTCAGGGCTTTTAACTGGTAAGTTGGCAGAATTTGTACCCTTTTTGAGTTGCGAGCTTTCACATTTCATTTCTCAAAAAGTGTCTGCACTGATGCTCTGACCGCCGACACAAATATATTATGGACAGTAAACTGGTTTTGAGAAATGGAGCAGAGTATTTGCTTCCCAAAGTGCAATTTAGCTCGACCTTATAACCTTACCCGTGTAATATGTCGAACTTGTGCACATCCATTAGTGATATGGATGATGTTGTAGTAGGTATCACATAGTGTGGTGTGTGTGTTTCACCTGTATTATTTCTGATTCAAAATATAAATTGAAATGTACTTTATTCTCTCCAGAGGATGTTGCCAACATATAAACAAGTGTAATAAATAATATGACGGAATAAATCATTGTATCACAATTAAAAATAAAATAAAATCCCTAATAATATAATGTTTATTGTCATACAGACACTCCAAATATATATATTGATATATATATATAATACTATATAGATAGTATATATATAATATATATATATACATTTTTTCACTGTTATTATATTCATATTGTTTTAGAACTGTGGTATTATACCTTATTATTTTAGCACTTTGCAACAATGTCTTTAGTGATCTTTGAGTCAATCTATGCACTGAAACATTTTAGAGTCACTGGGTAGCCAAATCATAATGTTTTGCATATTTTTAGGGTGCAATTCTTTAGAAGGGCAAAAGTTCAGTATCATTCATTGTTTATAATTAAAAATAGAATTGCCATTATGCTTTGAACTTTGGTAGTTTTATACTTTCTTGAGGAACTTTCACGCAGCTAAGGTAGGAGGCTGAAATTGATCTGTTTTCAACTGGGTATGAATAACTAAGGTATGAAAATGCACCTTTACACAAAGTAGACCACACCCTCTATATTAAAGCTTTTCTCCTTGTGTTCGGTCGATTTCAGTCTCTGCAGCCCTCGTCTAAATTTGCTTATCGACCCTACTATGTCTCATATATATATTATTAAGTCAGCGTGTGGTGTGAGCTGCTGTTGTATGTAGTTTTTAAGCCATAGTTATTGAAAAATGAGTGTTACTAAATTGCTTTAAAAAGTAGTTTGCTTTGCAGCGGGTCTCAGAGATATATATAAACATAACTGTATACTCAGTCATATTTATAGGTTTGATTTCAGTTGCATTCAGGTACATTTAGAGCACATTTTTAGCATCTTACAGTATTTTGGCCTCCATTGTGGAGTGAAGTATGGCGAAAAAAAAAAAAAAAAAAAAAATATGTGCAGAGACCTGCAGGAAAGCTTTTTCCCCATCTTCTTCAATCATTCATAGAAAGACTTAGAAGTATGACGCAATGGCTCTAACTGTAATTCCAGCCTCTCCAACAATAATTAATGTCTCTGTGTGTGGAGCAAGTAACTCAGTGTTGTGTTTTTGTTGCTTCTTTTATAAAGAAGGAAATAACCTCATTGTATAAAAGTCTCGTGGATTGAACTGATATATTTGATGGCTCTTTTTTTTTTACTTAAATAAGCATTTCTATCTGAAATGTTCTAAGACAGAAAGTCATACTGGTTTGGGACGACATGATGGTGAATATTTGATGACAGAGTTTCATTTTTGGGTGAACTATTTGTCCAACAAACTTTGAGAATCTGTCACCGTGACTGTAAACACAGTGAAATTGGGTAATTAGACTTAGAAAAATGTACAAAGCAAGCCCAATTAATATAAAATTGTCATTCATTAACATGACAGCGTGTTGAAGGCAGCAATATAGTGCAGTGAACGCATGAGCAGTCTGTTTCCTTTAGTTACTGCAAACTTTTGACCATTTCAGAGATGTCCCATGAGACTGACAGGAAGGGGAAACTCGAGGAATTGGAAATTAAAATCTGCTCGTCAAAATACAAACAACCCTGATGTCCTGTTCATTTCATTTTCTTTTCTTTTGTTTTTCACCTTTCTTCTGGGTTTCGACCTCATTGCTTTCATAACACAGAGGATCTTTGTAAAATCAGTGAATTATTGATGTTTTTGTACTGATCTGCTCGTGTACTCCATGCACTACTGCTCTTCTGTTCTCGATGTGTCCCAACGTGAAGCATAATTTCATCAGTTAGTCTGTAAACATCTCATTCTGATGAGGCACAATGTGCAACTAAATATCTAAATTAAAATAAATTACAGCATATTTTGCAGTTATTTGTTACTCTTAATAAGACCGCATGCAACTAGATGCACAATAACACTAACACAGCTTTGTTCTCTTTATTTTTAAACTAACCTCTTGCATTGCTGACCTGTTTTGCTCCCAGGATTCCTTTGAAGACTCCGGCTGTAACACATCCATTGATTTGAGCATCCAGGAATCAATTCCGCCATCATCTTGGCTTACTTCACTCTATTCCAGTGTGCTGGAGTTCCTCTTATGTGAGTGAGACTGCCTGTTTTTTCCAACCTGTATATCGAAATTGCAATATTTCCACAGAATCAATCGTTACGCCCTGAAAACACCTTTAGTTCAATCCTCATAACAGATGTTATCAATGGGAATTACAGTAGCAACTGTTCCTTTTCTCAAGTAGGTTTTGGAGGCGGCCAAGAGAGTGTTTCATTTTAAAGTAAGGCTTGATCGAAAGGATTGACATGCCATGTCTATAAATGTATCATGGTGGTGATGTGTGTAATTTTTGCGCCACTAGTGGCTACAAATGGAATTGCACATCCTGTCAATCTGTCCCTAACGTGACACTTCGCTGAGAAATTTAATGCCTGCTCTATAATTGAAACCAGACAATGTTTTACGTGCATGTGTGTACAGTATGCTATTAAATGGTTAATTCCACAGGGTAAACAGATATAAATATTAATACCAATGTAAATCCCTCTATTTTAGGTGGAGTACAACAAGCCATTGGAGACCCCAATGTGTGTTGCATCCACAAGACAGGAATGGAAAGTGCAGTTGTTATAAATGCTACATGAATGAGTGTCAGGCTGCTGAATTCAGCCTTTGTCCTCATGAATAATACAGTATGTAGACTAAAGAACAGAATGTAAACTAGTGGTTGGCCGATATGGGTTTTCAATGGATTATGCCGATACTGATATCTAGAGATCATGATGGCTGATAGATGATTATATACTACCAACGAAAGGTTTGGAAACACCTACTCATTCGTTAATATTAATATTTCCACATTTTAGAATAATATTAAGTCATTAAAACTATCAAATTACACAAATGGAAGAATGTATGTGTGTGTATGTCTTATATATATATGTGTGTGTGTGTGTGTGTGTGTGTGTGTGTGTGTGTAAATAAACACCATTAAAATGATTAAAATGTAGTTATTAAAAATGCCCCTGACGTTAAGATTGTTTTAACTTGATTTTTTTCAGGTCCTAATATAATACTTTAAACTAGGTACCTCATATAGACAGTTTTTTCCAAGATTGTGGGAACCCTGTTGCAGAGTGATTTAAAGGGGTCATATGATGCTTTTTTAAAGATCATTATTTTGTGTATTTGGTGGTAACAGAATATGTGAACATGCTTTAATTTTCAAAAAAACACTTATTTTTCAAATCCTGTAGAGTATTGGGGTCCTCTATCCCCGCCTCTCTCAAACGCTTTGTTCTCTACAAAGTCCCTCCTTCCGACAGCGCAGTCTGCTCTGATTGGCCAGCTGACCAGTGCATTGTGTTTGGCCGAACACCGCAAGCACTCGTCCGAAATGTAACGCCCCTTACCATAATAAAAAGCTTCATCTTTCAAAATAAATGTAAGACAGAGCCCGAAAGGGGAACAGAGTCTCGTGACAGAACTGTGATGAATCGTTTTTGCCAGTCCACAAGACAGGTTAAGACAGCTGACTCTACTGTGTGTGCTCTCTCTCCAATCCTCTCTCCGCTCGTGCTCTCTCTCTCTCTTCTCATCTCGCGCTCTCTCTTGCTCTCTCGCTCGCTCTCACGCACGCGCGCACACACACACACATACGATGCGAAAAACTCCACATTTGACCAGTCAATAGCAAATACTTAAACCAAAAACAAAACATACTTACAGTCGCTGATACAGAAGCGCCAGATTGTCATAGCAAAGTCAGAATTACCCCCTCTCCTAGGTTCACGAAACGGTCGTCCATAAAATGCATTGCTGTTCTGTTGTAAGTGATCTTAAAGATTTCTAAATGCATCTACTTTCCGGAAGGCCAAATAAAGTGCTTTTGCTTTCGTACTGAAACACACAGCGTCTCCCTGGCATGTTGCTTCAACACTAACTGCGGTTACTGACACCACGCCTTCTTTCTCTGCGTGCACATTAAGCTAATATTTCCACATATTGATGTATATATGTGGGGGCGTGTTAGAACCAGCTGTTAGGGGGGCGTGGCTGACTATTAACTTTTATAAAGAATATTTCTTTGGTTTTGAGATTTTAGTCTTTGCAACTTCATGGATCTCATCTATGCACAATCAGCTTGTAACACTCCAAAGAGAAAGGAAAACTTGAAATCGCATCATATGACCCCTTTAAGATCTTGATTTTTAGTTATGTTAGCTTTTTTTTTTTATTTTTTCATTCATCTTGAGGCCACTTTGATGTTTATTGAGGCCCCCTAGTGAGCCCAGGCCTCATGGTTGAGAACCACTGTTTTATTGTGTTCAAAAGATGTAACATAAATTCAGTCAAGTGTGTCCACACTTTTGACTGATAATCTACTGTATATAACACAATTTTATGATACCAAACAAGACATACACAATGTTGCGGAAATGAAATCGGACAATGTTGTACTATGTATCATTAATGTAAACCTCACAAAGCATCTCCCAGAGCTTTCTCACCTTCTTCAATGATTTTAATACATTCTCCACCAATGTACAGGCTTCTTTCAGAAGTGTGATGGCACCCCATTGTGCTCGGAAGTAGTTGAGGAAACTGAAATAAGAATGAAATTCTAGTGCTACTCCCACTGCTGAGAGAGGTGGAGCAACATGAAACGATCTGTTGAAAGAGGAGAGGATGCAATGTGTCTGAATGCAGTAAGCTGCAACAAAGGGCACAAGTAGATTGTGTGATCTAGTATTGTCAGGTTGTGTGAAACCTGAGCTATTGCCGCGTTCTCTATGACCCATTGTGGGGCAGGATGCATTTGCAAGAGATATTAAGCTTTAAATGGATGTGTATAAGTGTAGAGAGAGAGAGTGAGAGAGAGAAAGAGGGTGGGGAGGTTGAGCAAGCAAATGAGAGAGAGTGAAAGAGAGAGAGAGGCAGCGCACGAATGCAACAGAGGAGATGTGGAGGAGAGGAGAGAGAGGCAAGGAGGACTAGGCGTTACGGTCGCTCCTTCACAAGCTGCATGCGAGATGCCAGGACTGCTGCAGAGAGATTGTCGTTTCTTACCTTTTTCTTTCTTTCATCAGCTTTCTGTCACATTGAACTCTTCCTCCTCTCATCTGTCTCAGAGGTAACAAGTCTTTAAAGATAAATCATTACTTATCGTTGCTGCTGGCAACTTGCTTGACTTTTTTATGTCGTCTTATTTACAGCTCTCATTGATTTTGGGAGTCACTTTAGGGACGTGCAAATTTAGGAGCACCTACATTTGCGTTTGCACGCCTGTCTGACATGTTTGAGTCAAAAAAGAAAGAATAAGTTGGTTAATGTGTTGTACTGTAGAGCTGCGTTAGTGCTAAAGTAAACCCATAATTTACTGTTCATCTTCTACGTGCATGTTCTTGCGCATGGTGCAGGAGGTGTAGAGTAATGCAGTATTGATTTTTGATTGTGGGAGCATGTTGTATGCATTATGTTGGGACTGGGCTGGGTCACCTGTCCACCAACAAGACCCTTAAGGGCAGCCGTGTGGTTATGTGATGATACCCTAAAAAGTTTGTGTAGGTTTTAAATCTGATTCTGGATTAGGGAGGTTCTTCATACCGATACATTTAGATGCAACAGGAAGTTAGAAGTGGGGAAACACATTATTGATTTACTTTATACGTTGCATATTGATTGTTGTGAACCTGAACACACACACACACACACCACACACACACACGCACACACACACACACGAATCACAAAATAGTAGCCTGACTGCATTAAAAAAATTATAATTCTCTGAGCAAAGTATTTTTATTATTTATAATGTAGCATAAATAGATACATATTTATATGCAATTTATGAATGTATTTCTGTGTATTATATTATACTATTTTATATATGTAAAATGTAATGGCACATGTTTTCTGTGTAGTGCAAAGTGTGAATGACTTTAGCGTGCGAGAGCTCTCATAAACAGACTGTGAAGCTTGTTTATTTGAACAGTCTCTGACGTAAAACACGCTGGTGAAAGTAGCTACTGTATCCCATGCTGCTTTCAGATGTCATCTAAGGATTTGTTGTGTTGTTTCATGACAGGTGGATGAAGGTGGACTCCATGCATGGGGTCCAGGTAGCTGTGGTTCTGAGATCTCCATTTGAAAATCTTCTCAGCCTCTTGTGAGATTGAGTAGCCACTTGAAGCTTGAAGAAAGGAAAGAAAAATAAAGGCAAGAGCCTTGAAATTGCAAAAAAAAAGGAGGGAGAAGGCCTTCAAACGAAAGAATGGACACAGGAGAAATAGTCTTCATGCTAACTTCAGAAAAGCCTAATAACAGACTAATAAAAATTTGAAACGGCACAGCACAGCAACAAATCAGTATTCTCCGGCAGAGCCTGCAAGAAATGGCCAAGAGGGTTAACCCTTTAAATGGCTGAACTGATTCTTTGAACAGCCACATTCTGCAAACAAAAGACTTGAGCTGATGAATTTTAATGGGTCATTTCAGAATCCTTTTTGATATATGGAGATCCTGAGATTCAAATGGCTTTGACACTTTGACAGCCCCACGTTTTTGTAGCAGATAATGAAAACATTTGCCTACTTCAATTTACCTCACAGGATTCCTTCCTAGCGTATTAAATGTGCAGACAAACCGAGGAACTAGTCTGAGATCCTCAGCTCGGATGATTAGGTTGGAAAGACTCTTTCTGGTCCAAAAAGGTTCAGAAAAGCTTCTCAGGACTGACTGGCATTCCCCCCCACTGTATTTGATTCGTTAACAAAGTTTAGCCACCAAATTAAACATGGCTGCTGGAGTGGCAACATGGCTACCGTTTGCCAGGGCAGCGGCCGTTGGCTGGCTTCCTCTGGCCAAGAAAATCATGCCCAAACCGCCTGTAGACAAAAAAAGCCGCAACGACGAGATCCTGTTCGTAAACGTGAGCGGGCTCCGCTTCCAGACATGGAAAAACACGCTGGACCGCTATCCTGACACTCTGCTGGGCAGCTCGGAAAAGGAGTTTTTCTACAACGAGGACACTCAGGAGTATTTCTTCGACAGGGACCCGGAGATGTTTCGGCACATTTTGAACTTCTACCGCACTGGCAAGCTTCACTACCCGAGGCAGGAGTGCATTCAGGCCTTCGACGAGGAGCTGGCGTTTTACGGCATCGTGCCGGACATTATCGGTGACTGCTGCATGGAAGAGTACAGGGATCGCAAGAAAGAGAACCAGGAACGTTTGGCCGAGGACACGGAGGCCGAGATGGCGACGGACACCCCTTTGCCACCGCACAGCACACATCGGGAACGTTTGTGGCGCGCCTTTGAAAACCCCCACACGAGCACCATGGCTCTCGTTTTCTACTATGTCACAGGTTTCTTCATTGCCGTCTCGGTTATAGCAAACGTGGTGGAAACTGTCCCCTGCCGACCCCTCAAAGGCAGCAAGAAAGACTTGCCATGCGGCGAGAAATACTCGCTGCCATTTTTCTGCATGGACACGGCCTGCGTCCTCATCTTCACATTCGAATACGTCATGAGACTTTTCGCCGCGCCCAGCCGCTGCAAGTTCATGCGCTCGGTCATGAGTGTAATCGACGTCGTTGCCATCATGCCCTACTACATCGGCCTGGTCATGCCTGAGAATGAGGACGTGAGCGGCGCGTTCGTCACGCTGAGGGTGTTCCGCGTCTTCCGGATCTTCAAGTTCTCGCGTCACTCTCAGGGCCTGCGAATCCTGGGTTATACTCTGAAGAGCTGTGCTTCCGAGTTGGGCTTCCTCCTGTTTTCCCTCACCATGGCCATCATCATATTTGCCACCGTCATGTTCTACGCCGAGAAAGGCACCAAGGGAACCAACTTCACCAGCATCCCAGCCTCCTTCTGGTACACCATAGTCACCATGACAACACTTGGGTAAGTCTATTCCCTTTTTATCTGCAGCTCGTGGTCATAGACTGTATAAAAACATGGACGTAGTGTCCGTGATGTCACCCGTAGGTTTCTGAAGAGCGTTTTTGAGTCGGTGGGCCCCCCCCCCACGCTCAAAGTGGGCGGAGCTGGCTGTCGCCATCTTGGCAGCACGTCACCGAAAATGATAATCGAAAATGGGCAAAGAGGCGGGAGCTGGTTGCTGAAACCACGCCCACCTAGCTTGACTGTGGTGACAGCAGCGGCAATCCACCTGTCACTCAAGTGGTCACGCCCTTAATTATGCAGAACTTTAAGGCTTAATATAATTTAAACAGATGAGTTATAAAAAAATTCACCGCCCTCACAGTTGTCATGAAGGGCAAAATTAGCTATATAGACCAAAACCAGTTTTTGTACCAGGCTGTAAACATATTTTTTTCTGCTGTAAAGTTTGGCATTTTAACATGGGGAGTCTATGGGACTGACTCCCTTTTGGAGCCAGCCTCTAGCGGCCAGTCGATGAATTGCAGTTTTAATCACTTCCGTGTTGGTTTCACGAGAGAGACCAGAAGGTTGCCGCTTGCTCGTGATGTTTTGAATATGCGACAGATTGGTCTTCTCTACGCAGAGAGGTTTTCTACGACTGTCATTTGTTTGGACTGCAGTGAAACAGGTTCCATGGTAGTATTTAAAAAGCTAAGGAAGGAGTAGAAAGGTCCATTAAGAACTTTCTGGAAAATTCCCATGTGATCCAAGCCACTTAGTGCTTCATTGCTCATTTATGATGCTGACAGTGTGCTTATATATAAGTTCAAACGAAACTTTTGCAGTGAAGAATGAACAGGGTTATGTCTTAGAGTTATAGCAATTTTTTTAAGATTGCTTAACTCAAACATTGATTTGCTTACCAGCATTCAGGTTTAGTATTGCAGCAGTTTTTTTTAAAATTAAGGTGTCTTGTCTCACCAAAAGCGTTATTATTGTTTTATATTTTAAGCAAAAATGTTCATATATATATATAGATATATAATATCTTATATACATACAGTATATAAATATTATTTTTTACTTCTAATTAGCAATATTAAAAACAAATAATTAAGATTTATTCTATTAGTTTTAGGTATACAATAACAATAATGGTTCTTGAAACAGTGTGAGTTGTTTTCTTTTCGCTTCCATTTAGTGTAAGACCTACCTGCCTATATGTTAAAAAATGCAAATTTTCAAGGTTAGTGAAACTTAAATCACCCCTGGCTACAAAACCAGTATACGTACCTTTGATTCCTCCAGTTATGCCATGAAACTTCTCTTACAGTTCTCTGTAGTGAGTCATTTGCTCATAAACTGAGCTGTGAATGAGTTATGTGCTGTTTCTACACAATAGTATTCAGCCACATCTCTGGCCATTGGTTTGCTGTCAGGCTTTAGGGAAGCAGTCCAGTTTTCTCTTGTTCATTGATACAGTTTAATCCCTCAGAGTGATGGATGAAGAGTGGAACGCTGTATCACTGCGGTCCAGAGCAGAGGATGAGGAGGATACATGAAGCATAGTCATTTTATGTATATGTGTGTGTGTTTCTCCAACTTTTTCCTGAAGCGTTTGGTTGTTTTGCAAAATATCTCAATATGGTTTATTTTTTTCCATGTTGTTGTTGGGTAGAAAACACCCACACAGATGCAATGAGAATAATTCAGATGTTGCACAGTATTGTGATGGAGATTATAGCACATGTAGGCTGTGTTCCCAATGTCATAATATCATACCATACTACTATTTTTTCAGTATGTTGTAAGTATACTGCACAAAGTATGCCAGTTTTCTGTATGCATGGAACACCTGAATGAGCTGCTACATTTGGAAAAAAGCGCAGTATATACCTGTAGCAAACAGTGCAATACCATATCCCACAATGCAATGCACTCTGACAGCAATATCTATTCATTTGATTTGTTTTCAAACAGATTTCCCTGAACACTAATGCCATTGGTTGAGCCAATGAGGATCAGGAAGTAAAATCTCCATTAATTTGATTATAAATTCATATAATACACTTCTGTTGAAGCCATCAGTCAGTGTAACTTCAATTCAGCATACATTTTTATTTAAATTTTTTTATTTAATTGCCAAATTCCAGGTGAAGGCTTCTAATGTGCGACCTATATTCTATCTATGAATCATATAATACAATAAAAATACAGTACAATATAACATTATTATATAGCCATATAATAAAATGATATATATTGTATTTATTGCTAAATCTATCTATCTTTCTGTCGTTCTATCTATCTATCTATCTATCTATCTATCTATCTATCTATCTATCTATCTATCTATCTATCTAAATGACTGAAATCAAACAAAATAATTTTAATTGCAGTTATTTATTTTCTTAATTCGAAATTTTGGCTTCAAATCAAAGTTTGTAATGTTATGAGTCACTCCTTTGGTTTGATTAATGACTTTTTATTCTTTATTAAGGAGTTTTTCGAAATCCCTGTGGAGAAAGTGTAATGGAAAACCAAAGCTGCTAAAAAAAGTTGTTAGTCACAGTTGCACTATGTATCATAGTGACTTGGGGGTTGTGCCCCAAACTCATATTTGTATTGTGTATTGTTGCATACTGCATATGGTTTCACATACTATTTTTAGTTGGAGCCAGTATACGTTGATGTACAGCATTGTTGTGTTTGTATTTGCTGCAACCGCATTTCTGTTGCTCTTGGGTAGGGGGCGAATGATGATGGTCTGTAACAATAGTGGACAGGTTTAGCTATCACATTCACATTAGTGTTAATGACAGTCTTCCCGTGGAAATGTAGGAAATAGCACCATATTACTCATAATATCTGAGCTTATCGTGCAAATGTCAGGAGCTGCGTATTAACACTCCCAAGCAATACGTCATCCTGCTTACATGATCATCGCACACACATGTATATTACCCGCTATCAGGTTTCAGCAGTTTTTCATCAAATGACATGCGCACTCCATACAATTGCACGGATGTTGATCATAGGAAGATGGTGATAACCGTATCTGAGCAGAGTTTTTGCTATATTTGATGTAAAATTGTGTACATATTGAACTGGGGCTATAATATGATCACTTCCACCTGTTATAGAAAGATAAATATATAATCTGCATTATATTATTAGATTTGCCCACTTCATGAAGAGCAGCTCCCAAACAGATGGTTATCATTAACGTTAAGAGTTCAGACGTTTTTTTTCAATCTATGTGTATACAGTATATGCAGTGATGCAGGCTATTACATCTTGAAGCCATCTATAATGTGCTTATTAGTAGTGATCTAGTAGTAGTTGCTATTGCACATAGTTAAGAGTTGATTTGAACAAAATATTTAACCTTTGTCGCACATCTTTCATGTGTGTTGGTTTAAATTGTGTGGTTTGTTGAAGTATGGTGTGGTATTGTTTCTAAGTGATTCAATTTTATGATATTCCCCCTGGCGTATGATAATATAGGTGAAAAAGTCCTGTAGATCTCTTAGTAGTTTTGTTTAGGCAAGTGCCACTCACTAGTTTAGATGTACAGCAGGGGTATCCAAACTGGGTCCTGGAGGGCCGGTGTCCTGCAGAGTCTAGCTCCAACTTGACTCTATACACCTGCCTGGAGGTTTCTAGTAACCTTGATTAGCGGCTTCATGTGTGTTTAATGGGGTTGGAGCTAAACTTTGCAGGACAGTGGCCCTCCAGGAGCAGGATTGGACACCCCTGATGTACATGGATCATGGATGCATTTAAACTGATTGACGTTAAATGTGCAGTAAGCAATTTTTGAGAAATGCTGTTGATATTTTAAATAGCTCAAATAATAGCTTGAAATAGCTTTATAGCTCCAACCCCAAATTCACAAACATGCTATGCAACAGAGGTACATCCCCCATCATGATTTTTGCTTGAGGAATGTATTATTTATTTATTTTTATTTTTTGCTCGAGGATTTATTTCTTCGTAAAAGTAAAATTTTTTTGCATGTCAATTGCATTTCTTTGTTAAACTAACAAACAAACAAACAAACAAAAGAATTATATGAATTATTTTTCACCATCATGTTGTTCTAAAACCTGTTTGATTTTGTCAAATCACTGTAGCTGGCATGTTTGAATATGTGGAAATGCAAATGAGATTTGAGAGCGAATAGTGATGTAAAGCAAGTCTGTGTCTGGAGAATAAGTCTGTGACGCCATCCAGCAACTTTAAAACCTAATCAGTGATATTTCACCCTCAAAACTAATTACTTTTACATAGACCCGGCTATGTGACCATGCTATAGTCTCCAAAGAAAATCAAATCTGGAAGCAGTCATGTTGGAACAGCAAAAAAATGTTCAGTTTTCAAACTCAGTACTTTCTGTTTGCATTTATATGTTAATATGAAAAACAGAGGGACAAGAAGTATGGCATAAACCCTATAATCATATTTTCCAAATATAATTATGCACTTCTGTGGTTTGGAAATCCCGGGCAATGAAAAGGCAAATAACTCCATCAGGTTGCATGCTTCAGCGTGCATGTTAATGAATGTCTGAATTGAATAAATGAATATATTTGTGGGTGTTCCTGAAGGTGCAGCACAGAGATCACCTGATGTATTAATGTTTTATTCTGGGTTGGGTCAACTGGCCTCTGGAGATAGCTGGATAAATGCTCAACTTTAGCCTTACTGTGCAGAAAGAAATGCATGTGTGCAGATCAAAGGAGCGAGCAAAGTCTCTTTAGAGACTTTCAGTGAGTGCAAGATTCGATTGGTCAGTCTGTGGCGGCAGCCGAGTGGAATTCACATTACCAGGACTTAATATCCAACTTTACGCTTCCTCTCCTTTGACCTTGACAGGGCAGCGTTTGAAGCAGGAGCTGCTGAATTAAGATGTCTGCTTTGTTCCATTTGGATGCTGTGTTAAATATTTGATGCACCCTCTAAGTTATTATTTAATACAACCTGGGAGAAAGCAGGATACAGTAGCACAGTGTAAGAAATTACAGAAACTGCTCGTAAACGAGGTGATCTTGGCAGAAGCAGTTGACTGAATGTTTTGAGTTTGTAAAAATATGTAGAAAATAAGAAGAAATTTAATTTGATCGCCAACAGAATGCAGAATTGACATTTGCATTTGATAAAAATTTGGGAAGTAGAATTAAAATGAATTGAAATTCAAAGAAATTAATAAAACTGTTGAGACAAATTAATTGAATGTTACACCTACGTCATCCACTGGAATGCCACTCTCTCGAGAACGCGCTGCAAATGCTCACAACACAAACAAATAAAGAAACGCGCTGCAAAAACAGAAATGCGCTGCAAATGCTCACAACACAAACAAATAAAGAAATGTGCTACAAAACCAGAAATGCGCTGCAAATGCTCACAACACAACCGAATAAAGAAACGCGCTGCAAATGCTCACACACAAACAAATAAAGAAATGCGCTGCAAATGCTCACAACACAAACAAATAAAGAAACGCGCTGCAAAACCAGAAATGCGCTGCAAATGCTCACAACACAAACAAATAAAGAAATGCGCTGCAAATAGGCACAGACCACATTGGAAATGTTTAAGGGAATCGCAAAGTGACGAACATGGCTGGGACATATTTATCAATGTTTGCTTTGAAAGGTGAGATTTTTATTTATTTTAACATCCTAATCATACGATTCCTTTGTTTCTTCTTTTTTGTTATGGACATTATTAGCCTAAATATCTGACGAAATACACAATTACTGTAACTGTGAATGCATGTAAGATGGCTAACTTACTTTACAACTTCCCTTACAAAAATTAACCATATGGTTTTACTATTAAAATTAATGAATTAATAAATCATTTATTATGTAAATAAAACAAAAAAAAACATGGTTACTATAGTTAAACCATGGTAACCACAAATTAACCATGGATTTACTACACTAAGCATAGTTTAACCATGGTATTTGTACAACTGTGGTTATACAAATGGTAATAAATACAAACATTTATTTCTGTTTTGTTGGGGTAATTTTGGCATTGTTGGGGTCCTCCTGTTGTGGTCTCTACTTGTGTTTCTGTATTTGGTTGTGTTGTGAGTATTTGCAGCGCGTTTCTTTATTTGTTTGTGTTGTGAGCATTTGCAGCGCGTTTCTTTATATGTTTGTGTTGTGAATATTTGCAACACGTTTCTTTATTTGTTTGTGTTGTGAATATTTGCAACACGTTTCTTTATTTGTTTGTGTTGTGAGCATTTGCAGCGCGTTTCTTTATTTGGTTGTGTTGTGAGCGTTTGCAGCACGTTTCTTTTTTTGTTTGTGTTGTGAGTATTTGCAGTGCGTTTATTTGTTTGTGTTGTGAGTATTTGCAGTGTGTTTATTTATTTGTGTTGTGAGCATTTGCAGCGTGTTTTTGTATTTGATTGTGTTGCGAGTATTTGCAGCACATGTGCTGTCAAACTGATGAAGATGTTTTCTTAATTTGCTGGTGCTTTTTCTATTTGCATGTGTTTTCTGAAGTTGCAGCGATTTTTTTGGGGGGAGCTCTCTCGGCCACCGTACCTTTCAGTCTATTTGCCTTATTTTTTAAGGAAAGTGGAGTGTAGACAAAATAGGAAAATAGGGTGAGAGAAGGTGAATAGGACTGGGACTGAGGTCAAACTTAAACATGGGTCCCTGTGGGCGAGCAGCACTTATGTCCTAACATGTGCACAGTGCACTGCACTGCAGCGCTGACACTAACAGTTATATTTTTTGCACAGAATATATAGTACATTTAAACATTCTTACCGTGCGTTCACACCACAGCCGGCGAGAGCGTCAAAATTCGCTCTGGCCGCCGTGCCAACAACGAAAGATTTGTGGACACTCTGACGCTCTGACGTAGATCAAATGCTTGTCTTGTATTTAAAGGAGCCGCAAAAGAAACAAGCATGTTGATCTTGTGCAGACTGACCACAAGTAGGGTATAAGTTAACCTCATGAAATATTTTAAATGTGAAAGTAAGAAATTGATCGATGGAAAGAACTTAACAATTATAGTTACATGTTTGCTAACGAAATAAACCAATAAAAACCATTTGTGTGGTGTTTTTTGTGCTCATGGTTAAGTGCTAGCCTAATTTCAACATGCAGTTTATAGGAGACGTTTACTAGCCTTGGTCTTTAATTAAAATTAACATTAATTTGTGCGCAGCCTACATTACAAACTGTCCTGTTTGAAGTGTAGCCTAAATGTAATTGGTCAAATGAATTGCATTCCCGCTGAAAAACAAGCGTTCTAGCGTGAAAATGCTTGGGAACTAATGTGGTCGGAACCAAAGTTTACAGGACTGCGTTCTCTGGAATCCTCTCAAGCGGAGGACTTCTACACTCCGATTGGTTGCCACCGAACCGCGTCATAGCTCATTACCATAAAGTTGACCTGACTTCAACTCTCCTCGACGCCCACACCGTCCAAGACGCGCCTCGCCGCTGTTTGCCGCCGGCTCACATTGAAAATGAATGACTTCCGGCCACTTTGACGCTCTCGCCTGTGGCGGTGTGAACGCACGGTTATAGCTTTCAAAGTGCACATTAGGGAAGATATAGAATTGCATGTTTTTTCAATCAACTATAGGAAATAAAATCTGTATAATCCAAAACAATATTTACAGATTAATTCGTTTTCAAATGAGTTTCAGTCGCTGTACCTGTACCAAACCATAAAAAAAAGGGGGGGGAAAAAAAAAAAAAAGAAAAAAAAAAAAAAAAAAACAGTGCGTTTGTTAAATGTTCTTTGCTTGTTTAATCATTTATCATTAACAGATGTGATGGGCTGTTCATAATCTTTCCACTTGGGGAGTAGCATTAATCTGTTCCTTTACAAGAGGACTAAACTTGTTGTCCCAGGGTGTCAGCATCCCTCTCTAGAGTCCACACTCACCATCTGCTGTTGGCTTATGTAAGTGTCTTGTGGGAAAAGCGTCGTACTTGAACAATGCAAGACCCAAGAGACCTCACAGCAGCCTCGCTAAGCGCTAATGTCTGTGACAGAAACCACTCAACTTATCACTTCATTGAAGCTGTCAGGCTGCGTGATGGGATTGGGCCTCTTATTTTATTATTATTATTTTTTTCTCCTCAGACTGATGACCTGTCAGAATTATGTATTAGTGATGTAATGTGGTTCTGGTCTTGGTTCAGTTCACATAATTTATCTCGTGCTGGATGCAGCAGGAACCACATGCTTTTTTTTTGCTTTTTTTGGCGTGTAAAGGTCGGCCGTGATTGGCTGGGGGATTTGACTGTGGCATAAGAGATGATGCCGGCTGAGACCAGATTGAATTCAGGTGTGGATATGGTGCAGTTCAATGAAGGATTTATGATGATTTCTACTCATTTTCACATGATGGGTCAGATGTCTTTTATGAGTGTGAGTCATGAACATACCTTAGCAACCATCCAGAACACCTTAGATACCACATAGCACCCCTACAACTCCCAGACAGCTTAGCTAAATAAATAAAACAAAAAAAACTGTCAGAACACCTTAGCAACCGCATAAAAAAACCCCCAAAACCTCATCAAGAACAGCTTAGCAACCTCATAACAACACACAGTCACACCATTCCAGCATTGTAGCAGTTTTGCTTGAGGAATCACTATTCACATTTACTTCAGAAAAGTCTATTTTTGCACTTCGTTAAAAACTTAAAGACCCCCTGTGGCAAATATCAAGTTTTTGAAGTTGTTTACATGTCTATCTGGTGTTTTTAATATGCAAACAAGACAAACAATATGCAAATTCATCTGTCAACACCATTGCTGAGTATCTTCTCCTTAAAACGGCACTTTCCAAAGACAGTCTAAAAAAACCATGGTTTGAAATCGCCCGTTTTCTGTTTGTAACCAATCACATCAACATACAGGGCGGGGCTTTTCATATCTGGTCAAAGGTTTCTATTTACAACGTGTTTTTGTAGCGTTGAGTACTATAGTACTATAGTCAATCACAGACATGTCTGTTGATTTTTTTTAACACAATGGACAATCAGAGGCATCAAAAGTCAGTGTATAGGCAATTCAAAGAATTATTTCTAAACACATTGTAAATGTTAGAAATATATTGCTGAAAACATGTTACAAAGACTGTGAACTATGTAATATTGAGTTGTGGAGTTATAACGTTAAACAGTTTTTCACACTACATTAACACTATAATAACTAGAGTGCATTAGCATCAGTGTTTTGACCGCTCAGTCGCGAATTACTGCCATTACCGTTACAACATGCAATTTATTGGAGAACTACAGTTTGCTTGCTAGCTATACGTTTGTCACTTAATGCATATTACCAAACATGTACCATTACATGGCTGTGTAAATCCAATTACGCTTCTAGAGGGAGCATCCATTCAGGTTGTATCAGTATTTGACAGTTGAGAGAGATGGCAGCTTTCCCGCAAGTGGGCATGGTTTCCGCACCGCCAGCGGACGGTGGACAGCGACCCCAGCATTTGAGAGCAGAGAATAATGCTTATTTTTTCAAGATTTTGATAACTTATTTTATTTACTTTTTTCTGTGGTGTGACAAACTAAGAACACATATTTAATATTGCTTTACACAGACTTTTAAGTTAGTAAGAATCCACTCACCACTCAAATTGTTACAGTTTTGCTCAGTGCTGAGTTCTGCATGCTCTCTGATCCTCTCATTATAACAAAGAAGGTGGAGGCACGACGTAAATACGATATTCATTGTGCAGTGTAGAGCTTTATTGATTATAACAGAATGAGAAGGCGATGACCTAAGACAAGCGACAGCTTTTCAGGGATTATAAAGGGAGCGCTCTTTGCACACTTTTTAGGCTATAATCCATTCAAAATTTGAATAGATTCACTCACAGACTCATTCTCGAAACTGTAGGGATGTAACGATTAACCGCGAGCCGGTCGAAAATCGATTCAAATATGTGACGATTCAAATCGGTTGAGATGCCAAACAAATCGCTATACAATTGGAGTAGGAGTTTATATGAATGTATCTCTGAGGAAACTGACTATCTTTAGAAAAGTTTACAAGGTATTTTCTTTCCATCTTGCCTCTGAACAATGCATATTAAAGTAGTGTTCATAAGCGCCACCTGCTGTCAGAGAGTGAATCTGCGTCTCATTCAGCTCGTCTGCCATTTTTGTTTTTTCCGTTCAGATGTTTTTATGTTTATTTCATACAAACAAGTCAGACCATTCTGTTTTTGCTTCAGATTTCGAAATGATACAGTCTAATTTAGATTAAAAACTACTCATGCGGCATGCATGCTGCATCTTTGTTTGGATCATGATTAAAATCCAGTGGTTGCCTCTAATTTTAAATGGGAAGCGCACAGACAAACCCTTAGTTTGTTCATATTAAGAGATTTCTTTTATTTGTCTAACTTTTGGGGTTTGTTTTAAAATTTCAATTTAGTTTTGTTATATTTCAATTTCACAAAGAAACGTGCAGCAATAGCCTAATAAAACAACACCTTTTCATTTACTGTATAATGTCTACAATCTCATTAAAATAAAAAAAAATAGTGAGAAAATTGAATCGTGAAATCAAAATCGTGAATCGAATCGTGAGTTGATTGAATCGTTACATCCCTACGAAACTGTAATGAATGACACCGCGATAACCATTAATCTGAGATTGCCACTACCATTGTGTAGCGTTTACTACAGCGCTTACTTCTGCTAATTTGCATTTGTACTCAGAAGTTGGAAATTCTGAGTTCTCAGTAGGAACTTTTAACTGGAACGCCCTCCCAAGTCAGAGTTCCGACTCGGAATCCCAGAGGAATCACAATACAACTCCAACTTCAGAATCCAATATGACTACTCAATGCATCAACAGAAGAAAAACAGTAGTAATATATTGTTTATTAAGTTTGTCTGTCTCTCAATAAACTCACAGTGCACACAGTACTATCCAACCTGCGTTTGTGGGCATGATACTATGGCGTTATTTGTGCAAAATACCGCTTTTTATGGTTTTTTTTAATCAACTGTTCTATTTTTTTTTCATCTCCTTAGCTTTGGTTTATACTTAAAGATTTTAATATTTAATTAATAAATATGGAACATCAAGACATATCACATCAGATTTGATGTCAGTGATGCCAAACTGCACTGATTTTCACATGTTGTGCATCAAATATACGGAAATGCAAATGAGATTTGAGAGTTTCAGCGGAAGGGAAGATTTGAAGCAAATAATGACTTTTGGGTTCCTTCCTCACACAAATATGGCTTCAGAAGGCTTGTAATATAGCACAAGCCTTGTATGAACTACTTTTAAGGTAATTTAATGTTGCTTTTTTGTCTGTTTTGACAGTATTCTTTCACATTTACTTTTGTGTTTTGCAGAAAAAAGAAAGGGTTTGGATTGATGTGAGGATGAGTAAATTATGACAGAATTTTCATTTTTGGCTGAACTCTACCTTTAACTTAATTCCTCCAGAGATAAGTCTGTTGACCTTTTTTTGATAACTGTGTGTTTTTGACATTCTGTGTTTTATAATTTAGAGGGATGTCACATACTGATGGATGTTTAAGTAAATTTATTCTGCCCCTTAATCAAAGCAAATCAATGTCCTCCCTGCAAATGAATTTGAACACTTCTAATCTGGAATAAAACCAATATTATCAGCTGTCTGTGGTCTTCCTGTCTGTAATTATGGTCTGCCTGTCAGGTGTCTCAGGCTGTCTGACTCGTAGAGATTGCTCTTAAAAGCACAAGCAGTGTCTCAAATGTTCTGCCAATTTCACCACACTTCCAGGTACTGCTGAATAAGTGATCAAGGTTAGATACTGTCAGCTTTTAATGGCACAGTCTTTGTGTGATGTGTGGTTTCTGGTTAAAACTGTATGGCTGCAGTTCTCAAAAATGTGTAAATATAATACAGTTTGTATATTTGCAAAAGCTGACAAATGCACAATTGAGTAAGTCACCAAGTCCATCTGTTTTCCAGCCACTCATCTTGACATATTTTTTGCCATTTCTTGTCATTCTATGCTGTTTGTCTGTGATTCATAGACTCTAATGCTTTTTTCATACTGCCAATCCAATTTAGTATCAAGCCGATCGTGTGCATCATTAAAATATTGTTGTAAATATTTTTTTTATTTTACCATTTATTTTTGATTAATTTCTATTTTGAATTTTCTTCTTTACACACACACACACACACACCACACACACACACACACACACACACACATACACACTTCAGACTAATCAGATTTTGATTTAGACACTCCACAGAAGTGAAGAATTTTTTTTTCTGCCTGTCTGAACCAAGCTTAAAGGACTTGTATTGAACCCTGTAGTTCACACTCATGCCGGCTTCCTGACATCTCTCAGGATCCAGACAATAACAGGCAATTCATAATCTTACAGGGAAAAGAGATCACACCTGGATTGGCTGCAGATAAATGGATTTGTTGAGGTCTAGAGAGTCATATGGTGCCATATGATGGATTAGAGTGAAAATGCCTCTTAGATGTATCCCATGGTGATTATTCATCATTTCATTCAGATGTTTAAAATGATAAACAACTTTACAGCATAAGGAATAATGATTCAGTGAAATTTCAGAGTTCTGATTTTACCTTTGCCTATGAGGTTGCAGGTTATCACATACATGAGAACAGATTAAACGTCAAAAGGTCACGTGTAAATATTGTATTTATTGTGCGGAGACAGCAGAGGTGATGACACAAATGCAATTATCCTTGGTGGTAAGGTGCTGAGCATGTATTGTCCTTGTAGTTTAGTAAATCTTAGGATAAGGGTCAGTGGTCAGGAAGAAGGAGATATTTTAAATCCATTTGACAGCAATAATAATAGCGGACCCAGGACAGAGCCATGAGACACTCCCATAAGAACTAGCTTTGTGTCGCAATACTGGGTTTGAACGAAATCTCAAATACAGGTTCCCATTGCCTTTCTCATGTTTTATGAAGGACAAGGGATGATGGAGAACTTTCTGAGTCATTGATTTATAGCTAACACATCATTCAGACGGTCAACTCACGGTCAAGAAAATCCAACTCTTTGAAGTTACAAGATGATTATATTTTTTCCCATGCATGTAATTCTCATCAGACACATCTATGAATGTGAAGGTTGGTTATGGTTACAGTGACCCAGATTAATCATCACAAGTATATAAACCATTCAAACTGTCATACCGAGAGGCATTGCTTAATCAATAAATCAATCGTTACTTGTTCATAAGTAACGATAGCTCTTTACAAAATTTGTCTCTGTGGTGCGGTTGCAAAAATGCTCCCTCCTATTCTCCAGCGCTCCTGACATAATTTGGCCAATTTACACCTCCCTCCTATCCAAAAATAATCGTAGCTGCTCAGTCAGGTGGCCCCTGGCTGTGGTCCTTCTGTGTGCATGAGCCTGACCCATTTACCGCCTTTGTGGAGAAAAATGACAAAGCTGACATCATTTCCTCTCTTGCTTGTGCCTCTCGGCGAGGTCCACACCTTTCCCACTGGAGCTTGAGGGAAAGGGAAGACTGCGGCACTAGACTGAAGTGCAGGCATTATGAAAGCAGCTTGTACAGAATACTGTCACTTTGATAGCAGTTTGCATGTGCATCATACATTAGAGTCTGTTGTCATGTTTGATTCTTAATGAGCCCCTTGCCTTCCAGGCAGGTCTTAATGTGTCATTGTACTGACAGATATGAATTAATAATTACAAACGTTCACCTTACAGGGTCATATGATGAATAATCAAATTTACCTTAATTATTTTGAGATAAAGTAAATATGATTTAAAAAAAAAGAATACCCATGACCCATTTAAAATAAAAACAGGAATTGTTACTCACTGTATGCTTATGATCTGCGATGATCACAAGATATTGAGACCCATATAGTTCATATGTATAAGATACTAATTAGAATGTAGATGTTTATGAATGAGATTTTTTTATGATTTGTTGATGAGGTCAGGATTCCATAGATCTTCAGACTGTAAGTGTTTGTCAGGTCATGTCTTTGAATCACTGAGCATATTTGCATGAAGGAAAGCTCTTACGCTCAAATGTGCTGGAAGGGAATCAATCGTCCTTGGACCGTGCCACACACAAACCTATGGGACCCTGAAAGTACAAATCCATTTACGCGCTGAGAGCTGCATGTGCACTGTGTGAAGGTGTGTATCCGCTGTGTATAGCTTTGAAAATGTGGTGTGACAGTTTCTCGACCATGAGGCTCAAGTGAGAGCACTTAACAGAATATATGACGGATAATTGTCTCACTGAGAGATGCAAATGACTTCCTGTGTTTTTCTGTAGAAAATTGTTTTCGTCACACATCATGAATTATCAGTACACGAGCGAATCACTCTATTCTAAATCAGACTAAGAAATAGAAATTTAATGCAAACTAAGATTTTAAACTCTTAAAGGGATAGGGGCCTAGTTCACCCCAAAAATTTGAATTCTTTTTTTATCACTCTCCTTTTGTGTTCCTCGGAAGAAAGTAAGTCATACAGGTTTGGAATGACATGAGGGTAAATTTTTTTTTGTGAACATTTTTGTGTGAACTATCCCTTTAATTTGTCATCACTTTGCTGAAAATCCTATACGTTTCATGGTTAAAGGTGTTCAATCCCTGAGAGCAAGAAACGACCCATGAATTATCACTATTGTGTCCTTGAGGAAGGCACTTAACCCCAGGTAACTCCAGGGGGATTGTCCTTTTTATCGGGGGATGTTAAATTCATTTTAGGTCAAGAGCTGGATTGGTGAAAAAAAATATCACTTTATGTGGGGGCCGTTGTGGGTGGGTGTGGTGGGGGGTGGTGGGGGGGTGGTGGATGTGGGGGCCAATTTTTTAAGACTAAAAATTTACAGTTTGGAAGACATTTCAGACCCTGTTTTGTCTCTGCAACATTTCTATTCTATTCCTGTCATTCCTAATTTCCTATTTCTATTCGATTCCAGTCATGTCCAGTCCAGTCTAGTTTGTTAGCAAACCCAGCCAGGTTTGTTCATCTTGCCACTCCTGTCTCACGTTCTGAGAGTCCTGGGCACTTCTTTTGAACACTATTGTATATCCTCACTTTTCTGTCGCCAATTCTGCATATCATTCATCTCTTGCCCAAATTCCTCCACTCGCCCATTTTTTCTGTTCTCCAACTTTTCTCAGACTTCATTATTTAACTAGTTAGCGATTTATTATTACAACGGAGTCAATAATTCATTTTTCTCTGATAGTTTAATCCACATTAATCATCTAGATACGGTTCTATCAGTTCATAGATTGTGCTTTATTTGATTTATATCCCACTAAACATGTTCCGGTTCGGGAGGGTTCTGTATGGAAAATCAATAGCTCATGTCACCTGTAATAGAGGAGCAAGCCTTTATATTATTGCTTTTAAATATTAGTTGTATATGTAATTGGGGGAAATTTCAATAACAGTAATGTCATTGCAAAACATATACTTTTTTGTAATAAGTCCAAAAGTTTTGTTCAGGTTTTTTTACTGAAAAACTTTAATAAATTTACCAATTACAACAAGGACTATTTGTCCAACATGGGTTTTTTCTCAGCAGGAAGGTTGGACTCACAATAGGGGGCACGAAAAAACCTAACAAAGGTGTGTTATTTTTCTAAAGAGATGTTCGGCCGATCGGTAGCAAGGAGCGTGCCCACATATCTTTTAATGTTATTGTATTTGAAGTATACGAAACAGTCACACTTATTTACTGGTTTCTTTTCCTGCAGCCCCGAAAAACCATCAAGAGTTTGATATTTTAATTAATATATTCACAAACTTTTTTTCTGTTTTTTTGGTTGGTTTTGTTTTTGTTTGTATCATTTTTGTGTGCCCTTTCATTCATTTAATCGCTTTCTTCGCTTTCTAATCCCCATTTATTCGCTTTCCATGTTAATTGTCGCTTTTTCAATCGCTTTTCACTTGGTAAATCAAATACATGAAAAAAAAAAAGAAAACACCTACCTTAAAATCTTGCATAACGTAAAGGAGAAATTTTTTTTTTGAATGAAAATTGTTTTAATATATTGTTTTGTTTTAATTTATTTGATGGGTTAAAGTAATGGGAAAACATGTTGACTGGACTTATTGATCATATTTTTACAGTTTTGTTTTTATAATTATTTTATTGTTTAATTTTGCTGAAAACTTTACAACAGCATGTTTAATGACAAATTACCCCATTGGGTGAAGCAAAAAATCAGTGTATTAAATGAACTGTAATCTAACTGTAAATTGAACTGAAATTGCTTTTTGTAGCTATTTATTGTGCATACAAAAAAAAAAGAGATTTGAAAATAACACCAACCCCTCGAGAATATCACTAAGTAAAAAGTGTGCACCAACCTGGTCGTCCTCTATATCATAACACCTAACAGCCTTTATTTTGCAAACTCAAAGTATAGTGATTGAATCCTGAGTTTATGCAACATTGGTTTATGAATAAATTAACCTTGAGAAATCGTATATATTTCTTATATTTAGGTCCATGAGCGAACAAGGGTATCGAACAAGAGACCAGATCAGCTGTCTTCATTGCACTTTAAAAAAAACAGGGT
This sequence comes from Sinocyclocheilus anophthalmus, assembly GCA_018155175.1. NCBI lineage: Eukaryota > Metazoa > Chordata > Actinopteri > Cypriniformes > Cyprinidae > Sinocyclocheilus > Sinocyclocheilus anophthalmus. The sequence continues at coordinate 54,931 of JADLZN010011038.1, forward strand.
GCACTTTATAATTTTTATTTTTCTATTGTCCCAAGAGCTCTCTTGGTGTTTCGCAGAAAGTGAGCAGACCTCATGACTTTTTTCCATTTTTGCATAGCCGACATGGTTATCTGAGTTGTAAACTGTTCAATCTTTCAAGGTCTATCATGCTACTAATGCTTAAGAAGATTGAGTCTAACAGGGCAACATTGCGCTCTGGTGCATGTGGTGGTGCCGTCCAAATACTTTAATTAACGTTTCTACAGTTCGCATGTGTATCAAATAAGTCCCCCTGCGTTTCTCCCCATTTCATCATCCCAGAGACCATTATCACCTTTCTGCATGATTGGAAACTTACCTTTAACATATTTTACAAAGCCTCAGATCTATCTGCACAGTAAATCTTATGGATGGCAAGTCAGCCCATGATAATGTCGCGGACTCATTTGCACCCTTATACCTCTTACTTGTGTCTTATACTGTTTTTGAAGAGGCCGGCTGCGCAGGGGATACAGGTGAAACACCCTCAGGGGGCTGGAACGCCCAAAATATCTGTTCCTGTGTTTCCTGGCCAGCCCTGGCAACTTTAATTTAAAGTGTTGATGCATTTGTCTGACTGTCGCACTAGCCAACTGTGGGCAGGGCGAAACCTACAGATATCTTCACCGACCCCAATACCTTTTTCCATAATCCCAATTTATTTTTTGGGCTTATAAGGCTTTCTTTAGAAGGGGAGGTTAGGTCCTACTGTAGCTCTCTATATCTGAAAACAGCCATATTGTAAATTGTTTTAGCATTTTAAGCCCCTTCCCCCCCACTTTTTAATGTTAAGATTTAATTTTCTTTTTATTTACTGCCTCTAAACCTCAAGGAAATAGTTCCCCAAAAAAATGCTAAAAAGTTACTCTCCCTCAAGCCATCCAGGATTTGGGTTTGAAGTTAAAAAGTCTTGGATTTGTTTATTACAAACACACAGCATGTAGATTACTTATATTACTTGTGGATTATTTAGATTTTTTTTGTCAGCTATTTAAACTCTCATCCTGATGGCACCCGTTCCATTTTCCCCTGGGCAAAAAAAGCTGGAAAATTCCAATAGCTTTGTGTAAACAAGACTTTAAGGTGTGTGCATGTACTAAAATTGGACTCCTATTAGGTTCAGTAATTTTACTTGAATGGCAATATATGGGTCCTTCTCTATGCCATTAAAGTGAAATAACTTAACATAAATATAGGCGCCTGATAAAAAATGCAATTTTTCTTCACACTATATATATATATAAGGTCTTGTAAATTTAAATTAATCATAAACATGCTCCTTTTGACCTGTACTTCTGGCTTTCTCTTTGCATACCAGTATGTCAGAATTGGAAACAGATTTCCAGAAATTAAACTTTGGATATGAAACTCTGATACTGTTCTCCTGTTTGCGCACTTGGCTCATAAACTGAAGCACTGAGATTAGACTCAAGTGCAGCATATGGATCATACAGATGCAGTTACTAGCTGATGTTGGATTTGTGCGGCTTTTTAACGGGGCAGGTGGTGTAAACAATCAACTATCAGGGGGTGAAGGAAGAACATGAATTCCCAATCCATTCTCTTGTAATTTCTATGTACTTCCCATTAATAAGTCATCACAAAATATTGCACATATTTGACGAGGTAAAGCTAAAAGCCAAGAGGCAGCTTTGTATTTGCTTGAGTTTCTGTGAAGCCACTGTTCACATGTTTCTGAACTTATTATATAACTTATATTACTGTTCGTAATATGTAAAATACTAGTAGTGGGATGGGTAGATTTGTATGTATGACCAATGGCAGACTGTTGAGATTTTCAGCACATCTATTTGTATTCATAGTAACTTTATGTAAAACCATGTTGTGAGTTGGAGTTCTCTCTCTCTCTCTCTCTCGTATTCTTTGATTAATAAAAGTTAAAAAGAACAGCATTTTTTAAAAATATAAATATTTTGTAACAATATACACTACCGTTCAAATGTTTGGAATCAGTAAAATGATTCTTCTTTCTTTTTTGAAAGAAATTAATACTTTTATTCAGCATGGATGTGTTCATTTGATAAAAAGTGACAGTAAAGACATTTATAATGTTCTTTTGAACTTTCTTTTCAAAGAATCCTGAAAAAATATCAGTTTCCAAAAAATATTAAGCAGCACAACTGTTTCCAACATTGATAATAAATCAGCATATTAGAATGATTTCTGAAGGATCATGTGACACTGAAGACTGGAGTAATGATGATAAAAATTCTGCTTTGCTTCATGTGAATAAATTATATTTTAAAGTATGTTAAACTTGAAAACCATTATTTTAAATTGTGATAATATTTCAAAATATTACTGCTTTTTTTTTTGTATTTTTGATTAATAAATGCAGTCCTTGATGAGCAATAAAACTTCTTTAAAAAAAAAAAAAAAAAACAACATAAAAAATTTTACTGATCCCAAACTTTTGAATGGCAGTGTACATATAAATAAATAAACTAATCAAATGATATATATATCATATATAGCTATATATATCTATATAGGATAATATAAGTCCACATAAAGACTATTTCTAAGAAATAAATATATATTTCTTAGAAATAGTCTTTTCACAAAACTTGGTTTTTGTCTCTCTCTAAGAGTCCAAGCTCCTTTTAGTTCAGCATTTCTCTGGCCAAATCTTCAATAAAAGGACACTTTTTCACTCAATTAAATTTATGTCCATTCTTATATTACAGATGGATGGAGGTCTGATGGTCTGATGATGGAATAGGGAATGCATTTTCATCTATTAAACTGAAACTGCAGGGTATGGAGTCTTTTCAGCTTGGCTGGCTTTGTCAAATTTTGGAAGAATTGTTCAATACTTCATCTGTCTTTAGTCAACATTAAATCAGAATGGACCCTATTTACTTTCCAAATACTTGTTCCCAGTCTTACCGTCGATATTTCATTGGTGCATTTTATTCCAAAGAAATCTCAGTTTCTCAGGACAGGATGCTGCTCATCTAAAAGCACAATAGCACACATAGTTGGATAAATTATTAATATTATGCTTTTCCCTTCTGATTGAAATATAAGTTTCTTTTTATCAATACATCCCACTTTCTCCACCATATAAGCTTTGTTTTTTTACACTGAGCCCGTTGCAATGCATTTTGGGATGTCATGTTGCCTTAGAATTTGGTTAAAATAGGGTCTGCATCCGAAAATCACATACTCTCTTGAGTTGGTACTTATTTTGAACAAGTAATTACTTGTGACTGGTAAAAAGTATGTTCAGTTTGAATGTTTGTAGTATGAATATAATCTGGACTCTACTACATTCACTTTGTTGTCATTATCACGTGACCTTCCAGCGTCAGTTATGTCACTTCACTGGCATTCACAAATCCTTGTGGCTTCATGGGATAATAAAATGTCCTTCTTATGCGCACTTCAAAATCTCACCGGAAGCAGTAGGTCATCTTGGGACATACTACCCTTGTCATGTACTGTTTTTCACCTACTATATAGTAGGGAAGTACGCAATTTTGGATGAAGCCGGGGTGTCAGATGAGGCAGGATAATTAAAGGTGCAATAGGCAGGTAGGAAAGCTAATTAAAACGCTCGAACCGAACGTTTTGATTGGACGAAAATTTTTTGGTCCTACACCTTTCACAGAATATATAAATACAGATAAATACATTTAGACCACTTAACTTAATGATTGCTTTCGGGATCTGAAGAGACTTTCAACCAGCATAACAAAAAATGTTTCTGAAGACAATCACCTATTGCACCTTTAATGTTTGAAACATTGTTTATGTCAGGAACATCCATTGATGCTGATAGTATGCAGAGTTATTATAGTTAACTAAAACCTAAAGTAAAACTAAAACCATAAAAAGGCTTTTTGATCACTTTCATCACTTCAACTCAAATAAACAAAATATATATATTTTTTATTTCTGCTAGTTACCAAGGCAACATTTTTAATTAAAATAACTGAAAATAAATCTGAAATAAAATGAATAAAGCTTATATACGACCATTACAACTAAAAAAACCTGAGAAAAATACAGTATTTATAACTTTACTTACACCAATACAAAAAAAATATAAAAAATATTAATAAAAACTCTATAGTATCTTAATAATGCTAAAATAACACTGATAGTATGCAGCACATCACGTTTTGCCAGTGTTTTTTATGGTAAAACAGCAGGCGCATGTTGTCATTTAGATTTTCACTATAGCATTTATACTGTGACTCCTTATTCCCATATCTCATAACCTAGTAGTTTTAAATCACACATTTGATATTTGTAGATTGCATAATAAAATCCTGGTGTTATTGAAGAGCTCTTCTCTCTTGTTCCCGAGGCCTGCTTTCCATACGGGAATAAACCACAGCTTTTTACTCTCTTTAGTTTTCTACACTGACGATATTTGTGAACGGGTGGTCCGTTTAACCTGTGGATGCCGCATATATATGGTCATTTATGGAGGTCTGCTGGAAGTCAGTCCTATGATTAGTTCTGTTTAGCTTCAAAGGTTTGATAGAAAAGGAAAGAATGTGAAACAGCAGATGGATCCTAATTTGTGCACTGTCAAATGTCTCAATAGGTGGAACGTGAGCAGTGATCAGAAACAGGAGACTGAATCTGGCCCAAAAGCTTTTCTAGTAAGTTACTATTTAATGCACACAGAATCCAAAAATAATGACCCCATGGGTGATTCTCCAGTCATTTTCTGCTGACATGACTTATTCCCTGATGGTCCATAGATGTTGTAGCCACATGAGCTGCTAAATAAACCCAGTGTCTATAAATAGCTTTAATTTCTGTTGTTCTCCCTGTGAAGAGATTAGGTTTCAGAGCAGAACTATCATTTCTCACTTTCTCAGGCGCGTTTGATGCCTCTCTCTGCTGCAGTTGTCTCAGCCGGAGTCTAATCTGCCTGATCACATGATGCATGAAAACCAGTCAAAAACCTGTTTTTCAGATTCTGACATCTCCATATAACCGTATCCACATCTCCTTCCCGTCTGAAGCTCTCTGGCGAAACAGTGCAGCTGTAATTTGTTGATATCTGGAGTTTATTATGAGTCCGAACTGTATGTTTTTCTAGATGCATTGCCTGTGAGTATGTTGTCCTGTTGTAACCTCACTGTCGTATTGACTTTCTATCTCGGTGTCTTTATAACAAATGAGCTTCACAGTTCAGTTGACCTTCCTTGTTTCTGAAAATATGGGCAGAGCAGAACAGCATGCACCACTGGCATATTCACTACACATTAACATTTTGCCAAACAGACTAATTGCAAATAAATTGTGAAATTTTACTGGCCATAAATATTTCTTACTGGCTTTGAAACTAGTTTTTGTCCCTATGACATTGGACATTTTGCGTTCTAGTTCCTAATAAAGTTAATGGGCAACTTATTTATGCACCAAAGCCATAATACTGGTTATTTTATTTTATAAATTGCATTACTTTTTAATTTAATTTAATTTAATTTAATTTAATTTAATTATTTTATTTTATTTTATTTTATATATTTTTATTTTATTTTACTTATCGTAGGTTAGTTTAGTTTATTTAAGGTGTATTGGTGCATTTCATAAATATACTTTTCAGCACAATTGCATTAACATGATCTGCTTTAATGAATATAAACAAGATTTTGTTGATGCATAGCTATTCCATAGCAAGTCCTATTGAAGTTATATGGATTGAATTCATTATATGAATTCAATCCATGTAATGGGTGAGAAAAACTGTGGTGAAGTGGCATATAATTGCTTCTCTTGCCATATTGTCATTGGTAAATATTGCAAAAACACAGCTTGGGAAGCAGCTTTTAAAGCAGCATTACCAGATGCAAAAATAAAATAGATCTGACTGGACGGTTTGATAAGTGACATGTGCTCCTCCACTCACCACTGAACTGTATGATTATCATTTTCATATACCATGGAACTACCCAGGTTGCTTTAAAGGGGTCCTATTATGATTTTTCACTTTTTTAATTTTAGTCAGTGTGTAGTGTGTATGTTTGGGCATAAAAAAGATCTAGAAAGTTACAAATATCAAAGTCCACTCCAAAGGGAGATATAAAAAATTTTTAAAATCCCTTTTCAAGAACTACAACAAACGGCTCGTTTGGACTACAGCGTTTGGTTTCCGGGCTTTGTGATATCACAAAGTGGCTCATTAGAATTTCATTACAAATAATTCCCGCCTACAGAAATTGGAATGGTTGGGGGGTGGGGAGGAGCGAGGTCGTGGTTAGAACGCTTGGTTGAGTGAGCGCATGAGACGAGACGACGAAGAAGAAGAGCTGTTGCAGAGTTAGTGCATCAGAGAAAACCAAGAAGAAGAGCTGCTGTGCTGTAGCCTCAAATTTTTTACATGTCTAGAACAGCGGTTCTCAATTCCAGTCCTCGCGTACCCCCGCTCTGCACATTTTGTATGTTTCTCTTATTGCTTCATACGTTTGTTATATTTGACTGTAAGTGCCCTGCGAAGTGGACATTACCGGATATTCCTCCATGATTCCAGTTTGAAGGGAGCGTATATGTTCCATACAAAGGGCATTTAAGTGTGCGAGGCGTGAATTTAAATTGTATTTATTTAAAGAGGTATAATTATGTCACACTTCTCACGCTTTCTCTAGTAAGTTTCGTTTGGTGTGTGCTGCGGCAGGCAGTGGCACCAGCGCAAATCTGTAAATGAAGTTAAACTCAACGGATTACCATGCCAGGGAGAGGGAGCAATGGGACACTGGTTAGGGGATCATGTCCAATCGAAAACAAAGTCAGGCACCGGAGCTCACATTTCTAACGAAATTAGTCTGCAATCAGTGGTTAACCAAGAGAGACGTGCAAAAACAGCAGAGCGTGGGATACGCGAGGACTGGGATGAGAAAAACCGGGTCTAGAACAATTCTTGCAAGTATAACACGACGTAGCTGGGCGTTGCGGACAGACACCGAACGGCGCCGCCGGTGTGTTTACACTCATAGAAAATAATGTATTTGGATTTTAAAGACGTGGCGCAACGCTGCGCTTCTCGTCCGGTGCGCGACCGCCTGAAACGCAGTTTTTTTTCACTTCCGAAAGCGGATGATGTCAGGAAACAGTGGTTGCAATTTACTTTTTAACTCTGTTCCTGAGCACTATAACCCCAATTTGCTATTGTGTGCTGCGCATTTTACTGAGGACCGCTTTCACATCACGAGTGAGAAGTGCCGGATTCGCCCAAAAAAGCTTTTGTTGAAAGACGGAACAAGGGGCGTGGCAGTACTGAAACACAATCTAAGCTGTTCGCCAATCACAACGCACTTTGTTTTTCGGAAGGCGGACCTTCAACAAAGCCGGAACTAATCAAGCCGTTTGTGCCAGCCTGGGGAGAAAGGTATTTTAATAATGTAAATTATGTGAAAAAATAATGCACCAAGCATGAGAGTATGTTCTAGTACACACCCAAAACAAAATAAAGACTTTGTAAAAGAGCATAATAGCCAATAAAATTATATAAATACACATCAATTTAAATTGTTCTTTATATTTAAGTAATAAATATCTATAAGGACCCCTTAAAGGAATATCCTGTATTACCTCATCATAGTGTGCAAAAGTCCAATGTATTACCATTGTATCATATCCAGTTTAGCGAATCAGCTCATGGGGAAATATTTATAATTAATCATAACTAGTTATAATTTATTATGAATATTTTAGATCCGCTGTAAGTATTTACTTTACCTCTCAGGGTCAACTGTCTTGTCAGTTCTAAGAACGTTAATTTCCTGGGTAAGGGAAATAACTTTCTTACTGTACAACTCTGCACAGAGCTTGTAGCATAAATCTGCATGATTAAGTGACTCCAGTTATGAGCAAACAATGAACAACGTCAAGTGTGATACAAATAAGACTTTATTAACTACATAAACACTTAAACTAGTCTAACATACTACATAAACACTTAAACTGGTCTAACATACACATACACACACACACACACACACAAACATACAGTTTGTATGGACAAGGGTTAAAGCTTAACTCAGTACAGGGAAGAGAAATAAGGAATGAAATTATAGAACTATTTGTATATTCAGCAGATCTGCCTGAGGGAAACATCAGATTCTTAGTTCAAATACACCTTTGTAAAAAGGTGCAAATGATACCTAATGTATCAATTAATAAGACTAAGTTTGAATACTTGCACGTCTCGTCTGTCTGAAAGAAAGGCTTGATGCAGTCCAACGGTTCAAGTTGATCTTTGCTGAAGTTGGTTGATGAAAAAGAACCAGTTTGCGTCAGAGAATCTTGATGAATGGAAAAGTCAAGGCCGAAGCCTGGCACGTACTTAAGGATATCCTGGAGCATTGTAGCTCACATCTTCTCAAAACCAAACAGAACCACCGACTCTGCGCGGGTCACATGGTGTGAGGCCTTTAAAGTCGGAGAAGATCCCCACCTCTCAAGATAGGTTTGTCCAATGAGAAAGGCCGGTATCCAAAGTGGGAGTTTTGAGATACTGGGGAGTTTTATGACCCTTTGTGTGAAGGCATGGTAATTTGCAAATGGAACTTGAATCGAAATTACTACAGATTCTCAGGACACTAATATATTGCCTATGTACCAACATATAATATTACATGCAGTGTAGATCATTCAGAAGGTGAATTCATAGATATAAACAGGTATGATACATTATGGCATGATGACAAGGAAGGGTTCCATCTAAGCATGCATAGAATAGTCTAAAATATCACAGACAACATCACCATGGAACTGAGGATATGTGTGGATCATTACAAAGAAATTGTTGCCTATTAAGTAATTAGTAGATAAAAGTCGTCTACTGTGCATTGGCCTAGTGCTATGGAAAATATGCAGTGAGTCCATACCTTACATCATGTGGGTTCATAGGAATCAGTGATACGCATTAGTTGCCCATTGGGACCAGGGGGGGCCTGTGTCATTGCAGACCTCCTGGCCACCCCAGGTTTATGGGTGAGAGGACTGTGAAGATTTGTAAGATAGAATAACGATTTGTTAAATCAAATGAAAAATTTTGTTTTTGATTGGTCCAGACGCTACACCAGTAAATCCATGGTGGGCTTTGGACTTTTATGCAGGTGTAGGAGAACACTTTCTCCTGAAGTAGTGAAGTGTGCGGCTGATTTGCTCCGATCACGTGTGCGTCACCCAGAGGACTAGAGATACATCAGACAGGCAGCTGTACTGGCACCTCTGACTTTCTCTTTACTGGCCTATTCTTCCTATTAGCACGATCTCAGAAGCACTTTTGAACATCATCTTATTTTCCACTCTTCCTTCCTCTGATCCACAATCTCTCTCATCTGATCCTTCCAAGCCCATTTAGCTCATTCATAAGGGAAAGCTTTGAGAAGATTTTCTTTTTCTGCTTAATGCCAGCTAAGTAGTGGTCATTATTATCCGTTCTCAAACTTAAGTATTAAACTTTAGTGCATGACGCACCCAACACTTTTTTCATTTAGGGTGCTTTCACACCTGGCCCGTTGTTTCGGAACCTGGCGCGTTTCCCCCCTTAGCTCGGTTTGTTTGGGCATATCACGGCAATCGCGCTTGGATCCGCACCAAAACAATCGGTCCGAGATCGCCTGAACGAGGTGGTTTCGGCTCGATTGAAAACAAACTCTGGAGTGGTTCGGTTGTAGTGAGAAAGCAATCCGATCCAATGAACCAGGCTATATCACAATGTATAATGGGTAATTACGTAAGTTCCGTGAATAAATCTAGCTTGTTGCTTGCTAAGACCTCAAAATTAACCCGTGGATGTTCTGTGGTGAGCAATCTTTGCTTCAAAATCAAAGAGCACCTTTTATTGTATAATGCCATTCTGATTTTCATAGTGGGCATTTAAAAAAAAAAAAAAATGTCAAAGTTCCAATGGTTTACTTTGTCTTTTTTAGTTTTCCGGGAACTCCAATTTATCACCATCATGTTGATAGAATGACAACAGCTCGTGGGCTTATTGTGGTTGTTTTTTTTAGCTGTCATTCTATAATTTATCAATTTGAGCAGGAGTCAGGATTCATTTTCGTTTTGGAATTTAATGAAAACTGAACAATGGAGTAGCCTAGTTATCGCAGGTGTACTTGTATTTTTATTACAAATTTTGGCCGTTTAGAAATTGCCGTGTGAAGTGAACCCGCAGCAAGAATAAAAAGCACCATTGTGATAATCTTGATCCTGTTCGGAACAAAGCAATGATTATAGGTGTGAAAGCACCCCAATTTTCTTAGGTGTGTTCCCCAGCACACTTGTCATGTTGGTTCGATTTAATACAAATATGGGAGATGCTCTGTTAGGGCAGGTTCGAAAACCGTACCAGAGTTTGTTTGGAAGCGGGCCGAGACCCATCTTTTCAGCGGTCTCGGACCGCTTGTTTGTGTGCGCACCAGGGTTCGCATGACAGCGTTCACACTTACTCAAACGAACCACACTAACAGAGCAATCACACCAGGGTTAGCTTTAATCGAACCAAACATGACAAGTGTGAACACACCCTAAAAAGAAGGGTCTCAGTCTGCTTCCAAATGAACTCTGGTGTGTTGTTCAAATGAAATATGAACGCAACACGGACCAAATACTTATAAACTAACCAAAAACAGGAAGTAATGACAAGAAGCGACGCTATGCGAAATGATTTGACGACACAGTGTAACCTAAACAAAATGAGCAGAGGGCAAATGTGAAGCAATGATGAGGTAGAGTGCCTTTTATGAGCTCCTTGTGAGTTTACAGGTGGTGAAAATAAAATCATAAATACACGCAGCAATGAGCTCTTAGTCCAGCAGACGGCATTAGGTGTGTTCAACTTAAAGCGGCGCTGAGCAGACCGATCTGTTAATGGGTGCTTTGATATCATACACCCGTAGCGCCGCTTTAAGTCTAACGCACCTTTAGTTTGGGGTGTTCGGTGAGTTCCGTCACAAAATATACGTCATTCAACCCGACCAATCAGGTCGGGAACGTATCACTATGCCTTTAGGTTCGCTATCAAAAATGTCAATGTGAACGCTAGGACCAGGACCAAATGTATCATTTTCCATTTTGGTCCAGACCAAATGAACCAAAAAAAAACAAACTACAAGTGTGAACACACCCTAATTTTTTCTTTTTCTCGTATTATTAGCTTGTTTGCCGTAAAACATATCTTAATATCAAAGATAAATTTATTGAAAAAGTGTAAAATACTTGGTTGCATAAATAAAATAGTGATTATTTTTGGTATGTTAGCACTAAAAACTATTAGCCACTATTCTCTGAAATCACGTCTTAAAATTGTACAAATATATTCATGTTCTTTTAAGGATTCCTGATATTTTTATTCGGGAAAACAAAAACATACAAATATTGATTAAGAAATTCCCCCCAGTGTTGGCAGGCATCATTCACATTTTCATACAGAAAATGTAAAAAAAAAGTTGGAATTACCATTGTAATCACCTGCCATTTTTCTTCAGGGTTTATTTTCTTGCTTCTTTCGCACCGCCTTTGTTTCTTGCAACACTCTGTGATAATTTCTCTCTGTCGTTCCTGCTCTCCGGCGCTCTTTCTCTGCTGTCCTCTGCGGTAGGTGTGATGGCTTCCGGGCCTGATTGAGCTCAAATAATGACTTCAGCTCTCGTCTCCACATACTGCCGTTTAACTGTCTTTTATCGACAGGCAGAGGTCACTCACAGCCAGGGGAGATTTCCAAGACCATCGGAGAGACAGAAAGTGGACAGAAATGTTCAGGGCAAACACCCTTCACCGCTGAATAATTACAGTCTCAGGGATAGACTGGATTTGCACAGTTCTGTAGATCCAAGGGATGACAAATAGACTCAGACAAGAAATTCAGAAGTAAGTTTTTAACCCTGTAAAGCCTGACATATGAAATAGCAGTCTGAGAAATACTTTTATATTATACTTTTTATTTGATAAAAAGTATAAACCATCAATCAGAGCACAAAAGACATGTAGAAGATTATGTACAACATATTTTTCAGCAAAGTTTTGATTGTGTTGATAATTTTGATACATTATAAATTCACATATCAAATATGATACCATATGGCTTTATGGGGTTAAATGCTGTTGTCTTGATGAACCATGAGAAAAGGTGTTGTAGGTAAACTTCCCAGAATGCCAGAACTGGAATTCTGAGGATTTTTAGAATTCTGCTCAGATCCAGTAACCGTATATCTTTCATATTGTGTTTTGCTCTTAGTAATGGATTCCAAGGTTTGTCCTGATGGCTGACTGTTGGCCATTTCGGGCACAAGCGCATTTTTGACATTGATGTATAGTTTTGTCCTGTCTGAACTCTTAACACCCTGAAGGTAGTTTTAAAGAGTTCCCACCTCAATGACGTACATAATTACTTATAATGCTAAAAATAATGAATATGCTAATTTCCATGGCTAAGTTTTATAGAGAACATTTATGGGTTTGAGAAAAAAAATGACTAAGATCAGTTATGAGACTCAGACACCAGTGTTATTTTAGTATCATTCAGATACTATTTTTAAATATTTAATAAGTTTTTATTTTTAGATTTTCTGTTTTCATTTTAATTTTAGTTTCAGTAATTTTGTAGTGTGTTTTTGTCATTTTTATTATTATTATTTTTTAAATATGCCTTTATAAATTTATTTAAGTTTTAGTATTTCGTAAACCCCATTTTAGTATCAAGTTGAAGGAAAATAGGAAACTGTGCATTGGCAATTTAGCAGAAATAAATAACATACAATCTTATTTATTAGTGCTGTCAAAATTAACGTGTTAACGCATGTGATTAATTTTATCAGGTTAACACATTAAAAATATTTAATGCAAATGCAGGGGCAGAGCTAGGGTTGGCCACCCCACTCACAACTGCTGCTTCTGTCTCTTTTTTTCTTGACAAGAATTGTGTTTATTTAGACGCAGAACATCTTTACGACCTCATGAAATGGAGACTTTTCAGACGCACACTCCAACTTCCAAAAACGAGCACTGAAAAGCTACAGGTGACAAGCAGCTTCAGTAGAACAACAGTGAACTGAGGTCAGATGAGTTGTTGTCAGACCATATGTCAGTGAAAAATTTTTTTCCTGTCCTGTCAGCCATCATACTGTGCTCGTAGCACGTGCTCTTCAATTGCATGCACAAATGCGCGGTGCGCGCTGTATTAGCCTATATTAAAGCGCAAATGTCGTCAGTTAAGTCATGAAGTTACCAAAAAAGGCAATTAAAGCTGCCTTAAAACTGTGCATGTATCTAAGTGTTTGTTATAGGCCTATATGAGTCAGATTTAAGAACATGTCTCTGAAGTGCAGTGGTTTTCAAAACTGAGCAGCCCAGAACTGTCTCCCTCATCTAACACACCCGATTCAACTCGTCAGCTCATTAGTGGAGACTTTAAGAGCTGAAGTGGGTCAGGAAAGGTAAAGAGTTGTGAGAAAATAGGATGTGTGTCATATAATGTAATGTCCCAAAAGTGTTCAATGCACCTCCATGCTGGTGTGTTTAATTGAACATTAAAATTGCTTGTAAATGCAAACATCTCAATAAATCACAAAATTACTTCTAAATAATTTTAAAGTAATGAAAAAAAACCCCTGCATGATTTTCTTTCTTCTGTGCAAAATAAAATAAGTTATTTTGAGATTTTTTTTTTGTCCATAAAATGGAAGTCAATGCTTATGTTTGGTTGCTAACATTCTTCAAAATATCATCTTATATGTTCTGCAGAAGAAAGAAAGTCATATAGGTTTGATGTATACAGTATATGAGGGTTAGTAAATTCCACCCCCGGTAAGCAATCTAAACCGAACGTGATTTCAACTGAGGGGCACCTCTCGGATCTTATTTGTGTCACCTCAGATTCAATTTGCACCTTCCAACCCCCCAAAACTCGTCAATTTCAACCATTCAATGCGGACCATCACCAGTGTATTTAGAACATTCACTACTAAATTCAAATGCTTTGTCTGGCACAATTCAGTGTTTTCAACCACATAAAATTTATTTTAGGTTTCAGACATTTAAATTAGTTACTAGCAAAAAAGTCATTTGTTAAATACACACTGAGGTTTGTTAAATTCACTGGCGTCTAAAGAAAGCGGCAAAAATATTCCTTTCAATTAAAATCTGACGGTGTGTTTTATTCATATAGGTACACGTTGTGTAGGTAACTATAAAATTCACTCTATTCTTCTCTTAGTTTAACGGTGATTTACTTTTATGTATTTCGGGAGAAATGGGTGAATTTACAGTATGTGGTGTTAAACCAAAGATCCAAACCCCCCCTGTGGAGCTCCCCCTTAGAAGTCATACAAGCCCCCCCAGGTCGTGTGTTCTGATGCCGGGACTATGTATAAATGTCTAATGTGACGCGTAAATGCACATGGCGTGTTGTTCTTCGTAACATATGTAAACTGACCTTTGCTCCAAATAGCTTGTGGGAGAGGTCAGACAGCGGCGCTGCAGTTTCTCCAGTTGCTGTTAGCCAAGCAATCGGCATCGTCTTGGGTTGCATTTTCCCCTCCTGGAACAGGGGTATGGTGAAGGGCAAGGCTAAAAGCCACACAAATACGGTTCAGCATTCTGCATCGTGTAATCCATTATTCATGATTAGTCGTGCACAAAGAAAATTCATCCGAGCTGTTATGAGGTGGAAGGGATTTTTGTGGAGTGGAGTGATTACTGGTAAAGCACAGGTAGAGACTCCATTATGCCTTGTCATCTACACGGCTTTCTGCTTCAAGACAGCTGGACAAACCAGACTAGATTGACTGAACGCCGCTGCCTGTTTACGGCTGATTTCTTTTCCTGTGAGGATAGATGTCACTTTATTCAGTTAATTATTAGTAAAATAATTTAGAAAATGAGAATGCATTCTGAAACTGTTTAGACAAATATGCACCTAAAAAAACATTTATAGTACATTTGACCAATTTAAAAGGTAGTTGAGTGTAGTTGAATTATTGAAAATGAATGTGCACTCGAGATACTAATGTGGCCATAATGCAAAATGGAGTGGGTGTTACAGCACTGGTGTGCATTCATTTTCAATAATTCAGTAACACGGAGTCAGTTGTTCTGGTTGCCACATATACATGATGGGTTTATCTCAAGACATTTTTTCAGGATTACATGCCTATTGTGTTTAAAACAGCTTTATTATTGCAGACCAGAATATCACAAAGAGACTCTTTTGACTTTGGCACTTTGGAAATCTTATTTATTTACTTTTATTTATTTTTGTATTTTTTAATTGTTGAAATAATATTGTTTCTATTTTGACTTACTTGTAAAGTCTGCCCCAAGTTTTAAAGTTTTAACCCTCTGATGGGAGATCTTAACGCGGATACGCGTTTGAGGCATCTCTCTGGATCACAACGAAAATAACTTAAATTACACTTTCAGTTTTGATCTTACAGATAAGAGCAATACATCAATCAAATCTGTAAAGGGTCTACTTTTATTTGTATACACACATAATAACAACAGAACTTTGTGCATTTATAAAATAAAGAAAACAAACAGGGTGTGCTGTCTGCCGCCTTGGTCTGCGTAATCTTTATTTAGAGACGCGTTATTAAAATGAACTGTAACTCAGCAAATACTCAACAAAGAGACATGAGAGCTATATCTATAGAAAGCTTGACATGTCTACTATTAAACTAAGCAAGTCTTATCAAAAGCAAATATTCTGTGATAAAGTAAACCATATGAAACCAACGCGATGTCCAGATTTTCACGTCTACCTTCATTATCTCTAATGCGACCACGCCCACGCGCTGAGCGCTATTGATATTATAATCATCCACGTGAAGCGCGCGGCGTGTAAACACCCACATCACAGTAAACAAAACCTCAAGCTTTACTGTTCGTGTCGCGCTGAGAGGAATAAGACAGAATTCACCTCAAGAAGCTTTGGATTACCTCAGGAAAAAAAACATGAGTAAGTCTTTTTAGTAACTACTTGTATTACGTTTTCACCTAAACTTGTAACACATTGTACTAGTTAAGACTTTCGCCCAAAACTATATTCCTGACTAAATGTATAAGCATGGAAACATATGAGTTTATTCACAGCATCTAAGATCCAGGATGTTTTTTATGTTCTAAAACAGACAGAAATATGATATAAAAGTAATATGAGTTATAATGTCACTAGCCTAATGTCAGTAAGAATGATTAGTCAAAACTTTACTGTGATAGGATATTCTCTGTTCATAGCCATACATGTTTATAATGATAGTTTTTGGATTGTATAGGCCTACATGCAAAGCATGCTTGTGTTTATGAATGTAACTAAGCTTCTGTTCATGAATATCTGCTCTGGTGTAAATATTTTGAATGTGTTATACCCGTGTCTTATGGAGTAATGACGCTGAAATGTTTGAAACTGTTTTAATTTTGGTTTAGGACTGTGGCTGCATCACCGGCATCTTGCACAAGAAAGGCACACGCATGTCGTTCAGTTTTGAGTTCGCTGGAAAATCACACTGAGTAAGTGCACAGTATAGTAATTGTAATTGTATTATTCCCAGAATATGTGGTAATAATATTTGTGGTTGATAGTGTTAAAATGTTAGAATAGGCATTGTTTTCTCATGAAGTATGCATACTATACTAAGGTACTGTGGGGAATACACCACTCTTGCCTTCACCTGCATCTCTCATAGGAAGGGGGCACTCGTTCAGTTTTCAACTCCATTCAGAATCTTAAAGTGTGCATTCACTATTTTACAGATGTTACTTTCATTTGATTTAGTTACTTTGTGGTAAAATATGTTTGCTATGTGGTAATTGTGTTCTTTGTTTAGATAAATTAGTACTAGTATCAGTGAACATCATAATAATGTTAATAATGTAGTTTGTAAATAGCATGCTTGCTTTTTTATTTCAGATATGAGAATAGCAAAAGGACCTGTTGCAAAGAGAGCCAAAGCAAAAAACAGCCCACTTGGTCATGGAAACCAGAAACTGACGCTGACATGTTCCACAGGCTCTAAGATTCCTGCCCCGCACAAGAGCCTGAACCACAGCTAAGACCATGTGAAGCACACACTCCCAAAATGATGTGATAGTTATATATATTCTAAATAAACTACAAACAAAAAAATAGATACATTTCTTTTTCCTCATTATTTCTTGTAGCAATTCCCTCTCAGTCACACACCTGACAGCTCATTATGCAGCTCATTATGCAGGCCTTTGTCTTCTCAGGTATGAATCACATCATTATACATGACCATTCACACCCCCTCGCACATTCCTTTTCTACACAAAAAGTGTCTTAAAAAATTAAAATCAATATATTGTTTTCTGTGAGCAAGTAAACAAAATGATTTTCACATAATTTTGAAGCAAAAAATCTAGACTACAAGATCCAGTTCTCAAAAATCTTGTGAACAAATGTTCTGTATGTGATTTATGGCCTTATTTCAGTGACTTTAAAATTTTAGTTTTTCACTAAGCACGCATAAACGTTGTTTTCTCAAAAACACAATCACATACATACATGCTGCTCACATATTATTGTAGCCCAGTTTGTGCTGATTATGGTGCTACTAAACTTAGTCATTAAAATGTTTATTAGCAACTGAAAAAAGCACAAATGTCAGGACATGTCAAAACTTCTCCAGGGCCCAAAACACCCTCAGACCCCAGAGTAAAAGATGCATTTACTTGAAACTACACTGTGTAAATATTAAAGCTTGTTTTCAGATATTGTTTCTATGTTTGTCTTACTGCACTGGCAGATTTTTTCACTTGTTTAAAAAAAAAAAGTTGAGTAAGACTTGTTAAAAACTTTATTGCCGGGCATTAATTGTTTAGGAAGAGAATAAGAGTCAGTGAAACATGAACAAAAATAGTTAGAGACAATATATAGGTGAGACAATATATTTTTCTGCACCACAAACATAACCAATTTCTAGAGTTCTAGAGTAAAATAATTTGTTTTTGTAAACTGTCTATAATGTAAAGTAAGCTGTCATTCACTAAGAGATACTTTAACTCTGTCACTGTATGCCAATTAGCTCTTCCCATGCACTCACAGAAGTCTTGAATGACGGTTTTGCAGGCCCAATCGCCAACATAAGCTGTAAATAGATGTCTATGAATCACTAACGTCTTCGAGCGTTTCCTGTTCACTCATTCTAAGTTTCTTTAGCTCTGCTCACACAAAACCTCAACAGTAATATGTCAAAGTTCTTCCTTGCCTTTTTTTGCGCTCGATTAAAGTGGGATTTCAACAATCCCCTTCAATCTCATAATATGTAAAACCATGGAGAACTTCCTCCTTCTGCTTATCATTTGGCTCAGGGGCGTATTGTTACACCTCACTCAGTTCCGGCAATAATACGTATCTCTAGCGCATATCACTTTCTTCTTATTAGATAAGGGAGCTTCATATTCCTCCGCCTGCCAGTATCTCTAAGCAGAGCGAGTTCTTCCCAGATGTCAGCAGTCCTACAGGTAACATTCACACTAGCAAAACTCTGTATGTACTCATCCATTCCCCTCTGTAAAGATACCAGTGGTTGTGATGCATGTAATTTTATGGCTGTAGAAATAAAACACTTTATAATAGTGTACACTAGTGTTCATTAACGAAGTCTCCACTCCTTGCACACTTCTCAGAAATGATCAACTGTATGCAAATGGTAAACACTCCAACATAAATTATATTTTAAAATATATTAAAAAAGAAAAAAAATGGTATTAATATATCACAGTATTACTAATTTTACTGTATTTTAATTAAATAAATTCAGCCTTGGTGAGCATAAGAAACTTCTTTAAAAAAACATAAAAAATCTTACTGATGAACGGTAGTGTTTATGTAATTATTATAATTATTATATATGTATATACTGTATATATATTTATATATATATTTCATTTTTATGTTTAATTTTTTTAGCATCATACAAAAATTTGGGGTCGAAAGAATGGGTCATTTCATTTGGATCAAAAATATCAGTAAAAACATTAGTATGTGAAATTACGTTCTAATATGTGATTTGGTGTTTAAGAACATTTATTATTTTATTATTATTATATTGAAAACATTTTTGTGAATATTTGCTTTTCAGAATTCTTTGATTAATAGAAAATTCAAAAGTATTCAAATATTAATCTTTTTTAACATTATAAATGTCTTTACTGTCACTTTTGATCAATTTAATGCATCCTTGCTGAATAAAAATATTAATTTCTTTAAATCAATAAATCAATAAACATCTTACAGACTTTTTAACAGCATAAACTGAAAAGTCTGGCTTCTGAAACTAGTTGCAAACCACTCATATAGACTTTTACCAAATGATCATAATTTAATTGATTAGGGATCATCTGACAAATCAGAAAATATGGATTTGCAAATGCCACTGAGACATTCCAGTTTATCAAAGCTGGGTATATTGTGTGTGTTTCTCTACTAATATTTTGTATCTCCCTGAATTGAAGATGTTCTGAAATGGTTAATTCGTGATTTGTGCGGTAGACAAGAAACATGAGGCTTAGTTGCCAAGGCTGCGTGGTCTAGGAGGGTGGATGATAAATATAGTTCTCAGTCCAATAGGGATGACATCTGACCCCAAACTCCTGGCTCATCGCGCTCAGCCTTGCCGAACAGCACTGCGTAGCTGGCTAATTGAATGTTAACAGTGGCTTTTCACACCAGCAAGGCAAGAGAACTAAACCTGAAGCATGCAGAGAAAAACGGATTGGTTTAATGTAATCTCTTGGAGGGTGTTTTTCCTGTCACACTTGACTGGTGTAATCCAGTGTTTGGTTTCCTTTCTTCCAGAGCCAAAATAATCAAATAATCACACACTTTTTTTTAAACCAGTGATGCTGCCTCTAAATATCTGCAGCATATTTTTTTCTTGTATTCTGCACATATTGCGCATTCACACTTTTGGTGTTAAAGTAAACGTGGGTGTTTTTGCCAGATGGATTTAATATGGTGCTGCACATTGTACTTTGGTGTTCGATTAGTCTCGCATAGCCAGACCTTCAGACTGACAGCTGAAGGTCTGGAATCCATGGCAGCTTTCATTGGCCAAGGCCCGCCCATGAGGCCGTTTGACCGACATGTCAATCAACCAATCACAGTTCGTTTAGTTTCAGCGTCACATTTCGGGGGGCCTGGAAATGTCACCACAATAACAGACCGTGTGTAAAACTTTCAGACGTATTTTAAAGATTCTATGCCGCGAACTTTAGATATTTCACATACTTTTGAGAATCCAGCGTTTAGTTGATCCTGATAAGCACTCGTCGTCACAATTGTAAACACGGCGGCTTTCTTCTTTCGTGAGGGGGTTTGGCGCCATGGCATCTTTGTTTCCAGGCGGAACTTTAAAGAACGCGACACACACGTCTCCCGTAAATCCTGTATAATTCAACCAATCCGATGACGACTTCGAAACTCCTGAAGTGTTTCCACTTTTGTGTGCTGTATGCATCAGACGTTTATCCAACGGTCCGTGGGCGTGATGTCTGAGGCTGAGACTAGTGTTTGATCAACAGATGTAGGATGCAGAAAATGCTAATGCAGGCATCACTATTTGCTCAAAGTGGATAAAGCTCTGAATCTGAGAATTTAACTTCTGCGTGTAACTTCTGTTCTGCACCGTTTGTGCTGCAGACATGAATGATACATTATGAGTGTGAATTTGAATTGACCACAATAACACTGAATGGGAATTTACAATCGAAAGACAGAAAGAAGAATCTGTCTGTCTGTCTGTCCGTCCGTCTGTCTAATTTATCAATCATTCTATCTATCTGTCGTTCTATCTATTGTCTTGTCATTTTGTCGTTCCTTCAATTTTTCCCAATTAACACTCCCATCGACTTACATTGACAGACCTGAGCCAAATCCAGAATCCAGAGTATCATAGTCTTGATGGTTGGCTCTCTTGACTTCTCTTGGGCCCGTTTTTTGACACTCTTGACTTTTTTCATCCGCTTGAAGTTATTCTAGTCCTTTCAATCAGTTGCTTTAGAAATGGAGTTAGATCTCTCGTTCATGAATTTCTATTGACTGCCCGTGTTCTCTGCCGATTGGAACTCTTTTTTTTTGTGAACAAGGGAGACGGACTGATTTGTTCTAGATAGTCAAGTCATGCCCCAGCCGGTCAAGTAGAGACAGACGGTGTTTCACTTTGAATGCTTTTGTACCTGTTTGTCATTATCTGGGGATCTCGTCTTCAAGAATGATTTGACTTTTCCTTCAGATACAAATGCAAAGGTCTTCCTCTTGAACAGAGCAAAACACAACCTATTACTGCAGCGATGAGCTGTGATATTTGTCCAGGTGTTGCTGCTGTTGAGCTGGTGTATTTGGAAAGGTTAGTTGTCTCTCAGAAGAGATATGGCTGCTTTTAAAGCTGTAGAATGACAGTGAGCACTAAATTATGTGCCATTTTTTTGGGGGGGTCAAGGTTTTATTGTCTATACAGCTGCAGCTCTGGTAAACCTGGTACACTGTACAAAGTGAAAATGTGCAGTTGAAAGTCTGAGCAATTGTACTCCATAGATTGAGACGTTGGTGGCCTAAGGATCAAGGTCGGGGGGATAGCCGGGTAGGAGAATCTATATACTGCCGTGTATTTGGTACGCGCTGTAGCGTGACACAAAATCAGCGGTCCAGGTTGTAGCAGCATGTCCACACCCACGCTAGCGTGGGGCACGCCGTGCAACCAGGACACGCTGCCCGCACGAAACCTGGAGGAGAGTGCGAACAAATAGAGGAACTGAGAGGTTGAGGAAAACTATACATCGAGGAGAAGAATGTACACAGTTGTATATATAGGTCAGTAAGTAATTGGGGCGCCTACCGGTAAGATTTTGTAATTGATTCTTTTGATGTTTATACAAGAAGTGTTTTATGCTCATCAAGGCTGTATTATGTTGCATCAAACATCATTGAAAACACAGTAATATTGTGGAAAAATAATAACAATTTAACGTTAAATATAATTTATTCCTGTGATGGTAAAACAAAAATTTCATCATCATTACTCCAGTCTTCAGGGTCACATGCTCCGTCCGAAATCATTCTAATATGCTGATTTATTATCAATGTTGAAAACAGTTGTGCTGCTTTATGTTTTAATGTTGAATGAATAAAAAGTTACAAAGAACATCATTTGATTGAAGAATAGTAAATTATTTTGTAACAAATTAATCCATGTAATATCACCTTTTAAGCAATTTAACATATACTTGCTAAAAAAAAAAGACTAATAATAATTACGCAGTCACAAAGTACAGGACGCCACAAACTTCAGGCGATGGACTACAAAAATAAATAAATAAATAAAAATTTCAAATGCTTTACAATGTCTAGAAGCAGAGTGAAGTATATGAAGAACGTTGGGATACAGCGACGTCGCTCAAAATGGATGAGGAGAGCCAGGAGGAAACTGGTCAGAGAGGCGACCGAGAGCTACAGCAACTCTGAAGCAGCTGCGGGAGTTTATGACAAAGAGTGATCATTGTGTGCATGTGACAACAATATCACAAATTCTCACAAATGTGGCTTGTATGAGAGGGTTGCAAGAAAAAAAGCCACTCCTCAAGAAAGTCCACAAGCAGTCAGGCTGAGCTTTGCCAAAACACACCGTGAAGATACTGAGGCAGATGAGACTAAAATTGAATTGTTTGGCCTCAACACCAAACGATATGTCTGGCGGAAATCCAATACAGCTCACCATCTAAATAACAGCATTCCTACAGTAAAGCATGGAGGTGGCGATATCCTGTTATGGGGTGTTTCTCTGCAGCAGGACTGGAGCACTTTTCAGGATAGAAGGAAAAATGGATGGTGCAAAATACCATCAAATTCTTGAGAAAAATCTCTGCCAGAAAGTTGTCAGTGGGAAGAAGGTTTACCTTCCAACATGACAATGACCCAAGCACACACAGCAAAACTGAGCACATAGTGGTTGAAGGAGAAAAAGCTGAATGTCCTTGCATGAGAGCCCAGACTTAAACCCCATTGAAAATCTGTGGAATGAGTTGAAGACTGCAGTCCACTAACGCTCACCATCCAATTGAACTGAACTTGAGCAGTTGTGCAAAGAAGTGTGGGCAAATAAGTCTAAATGTGCAAAGTTAGTAGAGACAGAGACAGGTCCCAACAGACTAAAGGCTGTAATTGAAGCAAAAGGTGGTTCAACAAAATACTGACACAAGGGGGTGATCCTTTTTCCAACTCAGTGATTCTGTTTTTTGTTTGTTTGTTTTTTAGTTTTTTTCTGACATGTTGGTGTTATATCTTTCACTTGGATGTTATAAGTTGCACTGAGTAAATACAGCTGGATAAAACAAAAACTGTGTCCATCTCCATTTCAGGCTGCAAAGCAACAAAATGTTATTATTTTAAATATACTGTATATGCAAAACTATATAATATTTGTAATATATAAAACTACCTGACAAAAATTTAAAACTACCTTTATAACTTTAAAACTGAGAATTTTTTTTTTACACTCCCAATCCATCCAGCCAATTGACCTAACAAACTCCTGATTTTCAGCTTGCTCTCTGTTTTGATCTGTTTACGACCACTTTCGGAAACAAGCGTACCAGCATATACACATGTGAACATTGAAGCAGGTGGATGTTCACCATCATTCTGCTTTAATGTTCTCATTCAGCCTGCATCAGCGTGACGCTGGGCACAAACTCGTAAATCTGGAGCCGAATGTAAGATACGTGGAAATAATCGCTTGAATTTTTCTGTATTTTGTGGGAAGACATAAATCACGGTTG
Organism: Sinocyclocheilus anophthalmus; assembly: GCA_018155175.1. Taxonomy (NCBI): domain Eukaryota; kingdom Metazoa; phylum Chordata; class Actinopteri; order Cypriniformes; family Cyprinidae; genus Sinocyclocheilus; species Sinocyclocheilus anophthalmus. Next base: position 78,736 of record JADLZN010011038.1, read on the forward strand.
GCACAGCTGAATGCACTCAACCAGAAACAGTTCCAGAATGATCATCAAGCCACTATCAGAGACCCAGAACACCCACCCTATCATTACCACAAAGAATTACAGTGTTGGAGTCAGTCTGCCTCCAGGACATTCCAATTGTGAGGTTAACCCACATAGACCAGCTGTATTGTACTTCTTAGCATGCACTGCCTGACAAAATTGGGTACATGCTTGACTAAACAGAGGTTTCTTATGGTCTTAAGAACAGCTTATGCTTATACTAGTTTTGTGGACAAATATAAATCGTGCCTGTATGAATTTCAATGAACCTGTTTTTAATGGCCTTTTGTTTTGGAAAGCAAAATGGTCCCCATGAGTACAACAACTCTTCTATTTCATGAGCTAGCCTCCTTTTTATTAAAAAGGGTTTTTGAAATGGATAAGTTGGACTGGATATGTAAAAACAGCCAACAAGTGGCCGGCAAACAGGTATGGAAGCGGTTTCCACCTCAGAGTAAAAAAAAAAAATATATATGATGACATAGTTGAAATGAAATAGTTATATTTGTGAGAGATGAAGTCATATTGTGAGTTCTAAAGTCACATTGTGTGAGATTTAAATCACAACTGTGAGACATAAAGGAAAAAGTTGTAAGATATGTCAAAATGATGAGAAATAAATTTGCAATTGTGAGAAATAAGATGTAGATTATTAGATAGATCTCCATTATGAGATAAAGTCATTATTGAGAGATATAGTGCTAATCATGAAAAATAAGATTTAGATATGATGCTTCTCAATTAGAAGATGTAAAGTTCAAAGTAACAGATTTAAAGTTAATTGTAATATTAAGTTTTAAAATATGAAATAGTTAATAATTATCAGATTTAAACTCATTGTCAGTTATAAAGTCACATTACGAGATGAGATAAAGTTGCTGTTTGTGAACTATAAAGTCACAATTATGAGAAATAAAGTTGCAATGGTGAGAATGAGAAAACAACAAAACAATTTTTTTAAACGACTTAGATTACGATACGTCTTAATTATGAGATGTAAGTCCCAGTAAAGATTCAAGTTTAAAGTTTTAAATTATGAAATAGTTATATATCATTGCAAGTCATAAAGTCATGCTGTGGAAGATTAAATCGCAAATGTGTCATATAATGGCAAAATCAGACACATAAAAGCCACGATTCTGAGGAATAAAGTAAAAAAACTGTGAGATTTAAAGTCATGAGTAATTGTAGAAATAGTCACATTGAGAAATTTGCAATTTTGAGATATATCAATTCATATTGTTAGTTAATAAGTCATGTTATGAGACACAATTGTGATTGTTAGATATAAAGTCACAATAATGAGACATGAAGTGCAATTAAGAGCAAAAAATAATAATTTTGAGATTGTGTGAGATTTAAGTCGCAATTATGAGAAATAAAGTTGCAAATTTTAAAATAGATTAGAAGATAAGTCTAAATATCTAAAAAGTCCTAATGGAGAGAATAATGCACAATTATGAGAAATAATACATTTTTATTTTCTATGCATTGGGGAATGGAGGTTTAATTACATTTAAAAAGCATCCTAATTAAAACCATTTAACTGTCAACCCCATTTTTAAAATAGGCATGCAGCGTGAACTATCCAACTTAAATTGTGGTAATTAGAACCTTGGAAATACAGAAATAAGGGGTCTCTTTTTAAAGAAGAAAAATCAGCAAATTATCGCACCAGGGAACTTTGTACGGATCAAAAGGTAAGTAGTTTTAAATTTACTGTAAAGAAAATGAACTATTAATTTATTTTTATAATAAAATATTTTACATAGCAGTAAACTCTAAATTGGTATCTATTATAGCCTCATGTCTAAAAAAGTTATGTTCCAAATTTGAAGTTGATATGACAAAAATTGAGGTTCCTGTGAGATTTTATTAGGGCGTTATACCCCAAACAGTTTTGGAATATAAACCACATCCAAACTCCATTGAATTTTTTTAATGCATTTTTGTCACAAATTTCTAGATTTCTCTGTCAATATTACTTTTATCACAAAATAATAAATATGGAATCCTGAGACTCAGACCTTTCCAAAGATATGTTTTATGTCAAGATTATAAAAATTTTGTTTGAAAAAGACCGTAATGCATTTTGTAATATGACACTCGACACTGCCCACTAAGGGGGAGGAGACCGCCAAAAGATTTAAAGTACCATTTCCATGGTAAAGCAATGTCCGAATTCAAAATAGTTTTCACAGGATGAATCTTGGGCTTCTAATCTTTCAAATGATATATGATTTATGATGATTGATAAAAGATTTGATAGAGAAAAAAGACAAAAAAAACGAGCGCCAAATGTCCACAGTGGGGACGGTGAGGTTAAGTAGTCACATTTTGAATGGAAGTGTATTGTTTACACAATACCATACCATGGTGCAGCAATCAGGCAATATCCTCCAATGGTTTCTTAAAATCGAGGACGGCGTTCACAAAGTAATCTTCTCTGAAAATCTACAGTGTGTACGGAAAGTATTCAGACCCCCTTATTTTTTTCACTCTTTGTTATATTGCAGCCGTTTTCTAAAATCATTTAAGTTAATTTTGTTCCCCATTAATGTACACACAGCACCCCATATGACAGAAAAACACAGAATTGTTGACAGTTTTGTAGATTTATTAAAAAATAAAAACTGAAATATCACATAGGTATAAGTATCAGACCCTTTGCTCAGTATTTAGTATAGAAGCACCCTTTTGATCTAATACAGCCATGAGTCTTTTTGGGAAAGATGCAACAAGTTTTCACACCTTGATTTGGGGATCCTCTGCCATTCCTCCTTACAGATCCTCTCCAGTTCTGTCAGGTTGGAGGGTAAGCGGTATACCACAAAAGTTTGGATAAACCACCATCCAAACTCCATTTAATTTTTTGTCTGCATTTTTGTCACAAATGTCTAGATTTCTCTGTCAATATTACTTTTATTACTTCACAAAATAACCACCAAATATGGAAACTTGAGACTCGGACCTTTCCAATGATATGTTTTTGTCAAGATTATAAAAAGTTTTGATTTTAAAAGACTTTAATTAATTTTGTAATATGACACTTGACACTGCCCACTAAGGGGGAGGAGGCCGCCAAAAGATTTTAAAGTACCATTTCTATGATAACGCAATGTCTGATTTCGAATTGGTTTTCACAGGATGAATCTTGGGCTTCTAAGCTTTCAAATGATATATGATTTATGATGATTGATAGAAGATTTGATAGAGAAAAAATACAACAAAAAAAGAGTGCCAAACGTCCCACAGGTGGGACGGTGACGGTTAAGGTAGTCCACATTTTTGAATGGAAGTGTATGTGTTTACACAATAGCCATTATTCATGGTGCAGCAATCCAGTCAATATCCTCGACTGGTTCTAACTCTAGACTGGGTTCCCAAAATATAATTTATTTTCTCTGAAATAGATGTACTGATGCGATTACACGGCTTAAATAATCATACAGACAATAGCTACATGATATAGCGCAGAACACTCGATCATCTCAGGTTTATCCAAAGGTAATGGCGATCTGTCCCAACGGTGAATGATACACAGGCTTTATGAGTGTTTAGCATGCTCACGGTGACCAGGTGTTGCTAAGCAGAGATGATTAATGATATTAGCACACTGTGTGGAAACTTCAACACCTCATTTAACTTTCAGCACATGCTGACAGTTGCCCATTCATAATTGAATCAGTAATTACTTAAATGTGATTAAATCTATGCGGGAAGGATTTGAGAGATCGGCTTTTGAACGGGAACGTTTGGCATGTCAAGTGGCAATTTTGGACACGACAGTTGCTTAAAGAGAGTGTGTCAGCTGTGGAAGACTTGTGCTCGATAATCGGGACTGTCAGGTGTAATCGTGGGCCAAGTCAAAACACATTCATTTCTGTTTTGCTCGGTTTAGCTGTCAGGCCCTACAGCTGATGTATTCAGTCGTGAAGTGAACTAAATGAAGTGTTATGTTTAATCAGAGAGTGTTTCAGAGTTTACAGTACACACACATCCCGCAAACGCTGAGTTTGTAATTGTAGGCGGACTCCTCATGAATATTTGATGTACATTTAAAATGTCTGTCAGGCTAACATGGTCTGTGCTTTGTCAACATGGATGTTATCTTGCTGAGCAAAACTTGTGCGTTTCATCATATTCATTACTTGATGTTTATGTATTGCCTAGGAAATCAAAACATCAAAGATGCTTGAGAGATGACTTGTCGTTGAGTTCAGGGGAAAGTCGTGGATTTTTTTTTTTAAGTAACATTTTTATAGCAGACATGCAATATGGTTAAATGTTTTTCTTTTTGAAAGAAATGTATACTTTTATTCAGCAAGGATGCATTCAATTGATCAAAATACATTTATGACAGTAAAGATGTTTTAATTGTTACAAAATATTTCTATTTAGAATAAATGCTTTTTTTTGTCCAATATGGTTTTCACAAAAATATTAAGCAGCACAGCATTGATAATAATAAGAAATGTTTCTTAAGCAGCAAATCAGCATATTGAAGGATCATGTGACACTGAAGACGGGTCGGACTGATCTGTGAAATTCAGATTTGACATCACTGAAATAAAATATATTACAACAGTAAAAAGTTATTTTGAATTGTAATAATATTTTTTGACAATATTACTGTTTTTACTGTATTTTCTTAAATAAATCCAGACTTTGTTGAGCATCAGAACCTTCCTTCAAAAACATCTTACCAACCCCAAACTTTTGAAAGCGAGTATACATTTTTCTTGGTATGTTTAGCTGTAAAGTTGAATTTAGAAATTGATCTTTTTGAGTGATCTCTGTAAAACGACTTTGTAAAAAATATATGGTTTGGGAACAAGCATGTTTCTTTATTGATAGCCATTTTTAAAATTGCATTCTGGTTATTTTTGTTTATTATTATTTTTTATTATTTAAACTGTGCAATTTAAATGTTGCTTGGAAAACATTTGACTGCAAAGAATAAAATAAAACAAATGCACAAATATTTTATTATACTACAATAGCAGTGTTTGGGAGAGTCTTAAAATCGTGAAATGCACTTATAGTATTCCCTGTTAGCTGTATCTGGGAGAACTCTGTGACGCAATGACAGTAAAATTCAAATCAGATTCTTCCCCATCTATTTTTAATCTATTCAAAGTCATACTTTTTGCTATGTACTTAACAATAGCTGACACTTCAATTAACAATTAAATAGAAAACACAACATTGACACGTCCACTGTTAGCCTTGCTTCAGTTTGAAGCTTTAGATTTCTGCCGTCTAATAATTTGCATTCTGTCAGAATGTTGATACCATCAGTAGCACAGCTGTAAATGCAATCAGACGTGTGTATTTGTATTGAGACTTGTGTGCGGACACATACTAGCTACGGAGGGAATGTGAAGACAAGGCTAGATGAGGGTTGTAAATAGAAAGATGGATATTGATGGCTAGTGAAATGTAAAAAAAATTAAATGGCGCATCTGAAATCCATGAAGCAGTGTTTCCACATGTAATCTGTACTCGAGCCTTCATGATTTCCACCAGCACATGAAAACCACCCATTCACCGGTTAACCCTTGACCTCCCACTGCTGGCCAGGTAAATGACTGTGCGTGTTTAGAGAAGCATACTACCATTCTGCTATGTAATACTGTGCATAGTATGCAAATGTTTCGTTTGCCTGAAATACGTACTGCATTTCGAGCACCCTGCACAGAATATTGTATCCCACAATGCAGTGCACTTGACCTTCTGTTTTAGGATGTGATGAATAGAGTCTGAAAAGATGATATATTTTTGAGGAAACCAGGATGAGGTGAACTTCCAGGTTGGCCTACAAAAATATAATTCAGTACTGCAGCACTCTATAAACTTGGACTACTATGTATTGCATCTTTTTCCCCCTATATGATCTTTTTTATGCAAAATGGATAACTGGATGCCATTTGTTGGATTATAGACTTGTTGGTTTAAAGATACAAGAAATGTTTTTTTTTCCTGGTAGTTGTCATGGATACCGACACCTAGTGGTGTGAAGGCAGCATCATGCAAAAATAAAGTTTTCAGTTAGAGATGCCATTGTAGAAATGCACATTTTGCTATTTGAAGTCATTTTAATTGTCCAGTGTCCAATAGCAAAACTTTACCTTTTACATGCTGCAGATTTTACATATCATATGATTTTACAGGAACTATTCATTTCTTTTTGTAAAACCTTTTTAATAAGGAATTAATTACTGAGTGCACCTTCAACACGATCACATAAACTCTTAAAAATAAAGCTACTAAAAGTTTTTTTTGGCAGTGATGCAATTAAAGAAACATCCCCCCCAAAGAATCGTTCAGTGAACAGTTCTTAAAATACCTTTTTTTCTGAGTGTAAAGTACATTTTAATAACTATAAAAAAACGTTTTGTGGAATAGAAAGGTTCCATGGATGTTAAAGGTTCTTCATGGAACTATAGATGACAATAAAGAACCTTTATTTTTAAGAGTGTATAGAAGAACCATTGTGGTTTCCACAAAGAACCTTTCAGTGAACCATTTTTTTATTAGTGTAAAGAATATTTTAATAAGCTAAATAACATTTTTTCCACTATAAGAACCTTTTGTCCAATGGAAAATTTCCTTGGATGTTAAAGGTTCTTCATGGAATCTTCGATGCCAATAAAGAACCTTCATTTTTAAGAGTGTACTGTTTTTTTAAATAGCATGCATGCAGTATATGGTATGTACTCTGCTGCAAGCAGTACATTAGCAGTCATTTCTGCACATCGTGTGTTACGTGATGGTGTACTCGTCATGCTGTGAAGGAATTTAGGATGACGTGCTCCTAATTGCGATTGTACAACCGCTGCTATTCATAGCTGAGTTTTGCTGAGTTTAAAGTGATATCATGTTTCAAGGCCGGGGAAACAGGAATGTATCAGATTTGCAGGGCAAAAATAGACATGTTTGAGGAAGCTGTATTTTGGGCTCTATAAATTGTGTCCTCCTGTACCTAATCGTCCTTTTTATCTCCAGCAAGATTTCCGCGAGAGAGAGAGTGTAAGCGGTGATGTCCCGGTGTTGGAGCTTCAGGAGGGGAGGAAAAACTCAGCATCAGCAGTCATGAAAACAACTGTTTGCTGTTTTTCCTCTGATCTTTTCCATGCTGTTGCTGTTTAATCATCCATCCCGTTTCTGCTTGATGTTCTCCGTGAACTTCTGGCAAACCTCCTTGACCCCTTTCCAGACCGGCATCTAGGCCAGGCAGCCTCGTTCTTGCCCAGGGGACGTCTGTCTAAGACTTTCTATTATGGGAAAATTAAAGGGATAGTGAGCTCTCCTGGATAATGCCTGAACGATATGCATGAATTTATGTCCTTTTCGGAGCAACTTTTACTGTTTATGTAGCAGTTTTACGGTTTCATGTTTCAAACCAAATTTATCAGCATCCTCCTCATGTAGATAATGAGGCTTTGCTCTTGCAAATGTTTTTCTTTCTTTCTCACTAACTGCTGATCACTGCTTTATAGCCGAATAACAATGATAAACAACAGAATGAATGAGAGATCAAGAAAATGAAGAACCATTGGAGAGATAATAGGCATTGTCATCGAACAAATCTGCTTTCTTCCCTCCTTGTGCACCTGGGGCCATCTGCCAGTGCCAAAATTTGGACGTTTACCAGTTGGAAACAAGATTAGGGGGCCGGGCCGATGTGGATTAGTCCCGGGAGCATGGTGTGTCCTGAGGGGCTGACAAATGAGGGATGATGGAAAGGGTTTGTGGGTAGGGTGTGTGTGTTTGAGTCTCTCATCTGATCAGGATCTTATGAGAAATCCCATATCAGTGTGATGTGTCAATAAAACATTATAGAGAGACATAATAGAGATAATGTATAATGTTATGATCTGTTACATGACACATGAGAAGCAAAATTTAGAGAAATTTTTTCTATGTAATACATTAACATAATTAGTAAAATGTAACATTTTAATGATTAATTTTTAATTAATAATTAGGGTTCTTTATTATAATTTTTAATTAAGAGTATTATTATTTGCATATTTATATGGAGCCCTAATGAGACATGTTGATAGAAAAAAAATATTCCAAGAACGGAAAAACATGCTATTTCAGTGCTTTGCAATTCTCTCAATGTTTTACATTCCTTAATAAACTCACAACCTTTATTATCCTTCTTCTGTGAAACACTAAAGGACATTTTTGGTCTTGGAGATGCTTCGTTTGTGCAGCAAAAAGATTCATGAGTAAGACATTTTCCTTTCTATAAATAAACATCATTTTCAATTTTTTATTTACATTATTAATTTATTAGCATTTTATTATTATTAGTCTTATTATTATTATTATTATTATTATGATTATATTTAAATGGAGCTCCTAATGTGGTATGGTGATGGAAAAAAAATATTAGAAGAGAGGAAAAAATCGTAAATGCTTTGCTAATGTTTGGCTTGTCAGTATTTTGCATTTGCGCACAACATTTATTTCTGTGTAGAAGTATAAAATAAAGGAAAGTGTTTTTGTTCAGCAACAAAGTGGGTGATTTTTGTTGAAAGTGGTTGCATGTAAATTGGTGACATGACATTGTATGGTCGTTGGCAATTTTTAAAATTTACCACAAACATGATATTTTTAAGCAATTAAATAGCAATAATTTGTCCCATTTTTTTATTTTTTTACTTGTATTTTTTATATTTTTTTTATTTATGAATTATTTTATTCGTAATTTAATATTTTAACAGAGCCTAAGGAACATGACGATGGAAAAAAATATATTTAAATTCTTTAAGTTCTCTCACAGATAGTTTGTGGTCCCTGGAGAAGCTTTTCACTTGCACAAACATTTGCATTGCACCAAGAAACTCAACTCAACAGTACTGCAAACAAGGGCAACATTTCTCTGGAATGTTGTGAGTGAATGCAAGGATTCTAAGGGAAATTCAAAAGAAAATAAATATATTTTTTCCTCCTATCTCATATTTCTTATCCATCATCTTGTCCCTTTAGGGGCTCCGTACTTTTATAATACTGTATATAATTTGTTTTACTGACAAACTTGAGTTAGAGAAATAAAATAGGTTCTTAAATTCAGAATTTTTACCTGATTCTGCTAACCACAGCTCTTAACTGTGGTCAACTATGGCACAGCCTTGTGTGGCTTATATACGTAGCATTCCTGTAGCTCAAACAGTGAATCATGGTGCTAGCAACACCATGGGTTAGATTGCCAGGGAATGCTTGAACTACTAAAATGCATAACTTAAATGCAATAGGGCAAGTCACTTTGGTTAACAGTCTTATTTATTTCCCTACTCTAAGAAAATGAATCCAAGTTTTGATTTGCATACTGTCCGTATTATTGAAGGAAATGTTCAGACAGTTTCAGTCTGGTGATGCTGTAGACAGGTACAGGATATAAGTGCAGAACATCAACACCGCTGTAAAAACAAATATTGGTTTAATTTACGCCACCTGCAGATCGGTCTCCTGTGAAGGGATGGAACATGATGTGAATTTGAATGTGTCGTATGATGATAGCGTTTTCTCTCTCTCTTTTGTTGTGTTGTCAGTGGCTAATCCAAAATGCAGAGTGCACCTCAGAGAAAATGTTTATCGCACCAGGAACCTTTCAAAAACATCAGAGAATGACATTTCAAAAGTGTTGCTGTCTGCATGTAAAGCTGTGAATTATTGTACGTTGGCTGTTTCATGCTTCACCATCCAAAAACTATATTCCGCTATGGATGTTATTGGTGTAGTGGGCTGCACTTTTTGCATATTTTTCTTTGTTTGAGTTATAAAAGAGTTTGATGTACCTGCTATAAAAATATACAGTAACTTTCAGAAATCTTCCTTTCTAGTCCAGAATGAGCATTTATTGAATCTAAAAGGCAAAAAAAAACAATTCCTCTCTCTTTTTCTTTCCTGTCAAGAATAACTTGATTAAACTTGATTAGACTTGTCCAATTTTAACTATACTTAGAACAACCTGAAAATGACCCCCCTCCCTTTTTTTTTGTCAGAGAAAAAGAAATTGTTTAATTCTGTCATATATAATTAAGTCAATATAAGTCATTAAGGAAAAGGGTTGCCTCAGATTTATTTCAGAAAGTAATGAACAATTTATTTGAATAAAATATATTTCTATAAATATTTGTCTTAATAAAATTTTTACATGTTTTTTTTAATGTATAAAAACATTAAGTAAATCTAAAAATAATCCTCCTGTTTTCACATACATTCATTTTACACATGCACACACACAGACATTATGTGTGTGTGTAGCAACAAAAATTTAATCTTTGCAAAAGCATAGAAACACCACTAATGTTCTAATTCTAATGAATTATGTTATAGTTTAACTCTTTATTTGATTGTTACTTCCCATTTGTCATTGACTATATAATTTTATAAATATATTATTTACTATATTTTTTCTCTTTATATGGCAAATAAACCATAGTAGATACGAGGCGTTTTAGTGCCACGTTAAAATTTTTTTTTTTTAATATAAAATTAGGAGATTAAAGTCGTAATATTGAGAAAAAAGTCAAAACTACGAGAATAAAGTCGAAGCAATACGAGAATAAAGTCAAAATAATTTGAAAATAAAGTCAAAATTACGAGAATAAAGTCAAAATATTTTGAGAATATGTGCATAATATAGTGCAAAATACAACTTATTCTCGTAATTTTTGAACTTATAACTCAAAATATTTCAACTTTATTCACTTAATTTCAACTTTATTATTTATATATTTGAAATTATTCTCATAATTTTGACTTTTTTTCGCAAGATATTACGACCTATAATCTTAGATTTTTTTTTTTTTAACGTGGCACTAAAACGCCGTCGTAAATATGAGTGCTATGTAATTGAGAATTTAGCTAGTGGATTTTAATCCAATTATGTTTTAGCAGTCAGTTCTAATAATGGCCAGGAAAGTAAAAAGAAAATCACAGTTGTTGGAAATGCAAAGTCAAACTGAGTGCGATGCATTGTGGGATATAGTATTTCACAAACTGTACACTTTAACTAATGCCATCCAGGAATTGCATGCATATAGAAAATGTGCATATTGTGCACAGTATGCATACTGCAAAAATCATATGAGTAATATCATACTATGCCATTCCATACATACCTATAGTGTTTCCACTCAGACATTTATGAGTTACATCTTAACCATGACCACCTTTGTAAATGAGTTAACCCTCATGTAGTGTGTAGGAGGACGGTGACCGTGATTTCACCAAGTACAACATGTTCCTGGATCAAACTCCTTGTTGATCCTGGAACAACATTCCTATCAACCAATCAGAATTGAGGGATAACTTTTCAGGAAATATCTGTTTTAGGCTTATAATCAGGGTTAGGTGCTTCTACACCCTTGTTAATCAGCTATCATTTCACACTGTTTTTAGGAATAAATTAGGGGTTGGATTGGGCTAAGTCTATATTTTTGGACAGTTATGTTGATCCAGGATCAATAAAAGATGTTGATCCAGGAAGATGTCTTACTTGGCAAAATCATGGCGACCGTAGGAGGACAGTGGTGATTATGGCTGCTGCAGTACTGCGGTGTGTGTGAGTGTTTATGAGAAGCACGTCACCTTAATAGCGTTCCTAACAGATTCTATGATGGTACATTCTGCTAATAAACATGGGTAATGGGTTGTGTTAGGGGTCTTTTTGAGCCCCGAGGGCATCAGAGATGAGCTTTGAAGCCTTGCGAATTGAAATAAGCGTGCACTTTTCCAAACTAATTTACACAATTACATTAAATGCGACTGCAAAATAGATTCTGAGCAAGCACTGGTCATTAAATTAGCATAATCATATTCACACAAATTGCCATTCTCTTCTCACACACACACATATAGAGTTGTTAAGTGTCTGACTGACGTTGGTGTTTGTTGCAGGTATGGAGACATGGTTCCAAACACCATCGCCGGAAAGATCTTCGGCTCTATCTGCTCTCTCAGTGGTGTGCTGGTTATCGCCCTTCCTGTACCTGTCATCGTGTCCAACTTCAGCCGAATCTACCATCAGAACCAGAGAGCTGACAAGATGCGAGCCCAGCAGGTACTAAAGAACCTCTTCATCTCAATCTAGATTTGTTCTGGGTATTCTTCTGGTTTTAGTTAATCCACAAATAAGTCTTTGCCAAATAAGTTTTTCTATTAGAAATATATCAAAGAGTTGGATGTCATGGCAAATCTATAGTCAAGTCAAGTCACCTTTATTTAGCGATTTAAACAATACAGATTGTGTCAAAGCAGCTTTACAGTGTCAAACAGGAAAATAGTTTGTCAATAATGCAAGAGGACAATAACAAAACAGTCAATTTTTCAGTTAAAGTCAGTTAATTGATGATTCAGTGATGTCATCATCCAGTTCAGATCTCTTCCAACAGACAAAACCAAGATGGTGTGGTTTAATTCCAGGCTACAATACAAGTCATATTAAGTAGAGGACTTGTCTGGTTCCTGTGGTCTTGTCCTGATTAGCATAGATGCCATTCTTCTTACGATGTAACGAGTACATCGGTTGTTATGGGAAGTGTTCCCGGTTCCAGCTGACCTAATTAATGCAGCCTAACAATACTTTTAACAGATTTGAATTATTGAAATGTGATAGTGTGTTATGTGTAAGCCAGGTTAAAGAGATGGGTCTTTAATCTAGATTTAAACTGACAGAGTGTGTCTACCTCCTTAACAATGCTAGGTAGATTGTTCCAGAGTTTGGGCGCTAAATAGGAAAAGGATCTGCTGCCCGCAGTTGATTTTGATATTCTAGGTATTATCAAATGGCCAGGGTTTTGAGATAGCAGTAGACTTGAAGGGCTATAATGTTTATGAGCTCACTCAAGTACTGAGGAGCTAAACCATTCAGGGCTTTATAAGTAATTAGCAAGATTTTAAAATGTTTACGATGTTCAATAGGGAACCAGTGCAGAGTTGACAGAACCAGGCTAATATGATCATAATTCCTGGTTCTAGTAAGAAACTCTACTTCTGCCTGTGTACCAGCCCCTTTTTGGAGTTGTTTATTAAAGCGCGCAGAGCAACCACCCAATAAAGCTTTACAATAATCTAACCTTGAGGTCATGAACACATGAATTAATGTTTCTGCATTTGGCATTGAGAGCATAGGTCGTAATTTATATATTTTTAAGATGGAAAAATGCGGCTTTACAAATGCTAGAAACATGGTTTTCAAAGGAAAGATTGCTATCAAATAGCACACCTAGTTTCCTATCTGATGATGAAGAATTGACAGAGCAGCCATCAAGTGTTAGACAGTGTTATAGGTTAATGCAGAGGTTTTTGGTCCAATAATTAACACCACTGTTTTTTTTTTGTTTTTTTTTTATAATTTAGCATTAGGAATTATTAGTCATGATCCATTTTTATATCAACTATACATTCCATAGTGTTGCGAATAGGTATGTATCAGTGTCTTCGAAGAAATAGAGAGCTGAGTATCATCAGCATAACAGTGAAAGCTAACACCATGTTTCCTGATGATATCTCCCAAGGGTAACATGTAAAGCGTGAAAAGTAGTGGTCCTAGTACTGAGCCTTGTGGTACTCCATACTGTACTTGTGATTGATATGATACCTCTTCATTCACTGCTACAAATTGATGACGGTCAGATAATTACGATTTGAACCATGGCCATACCACATAGTTTTTTTAGTCTATCAAAAAATGTTGTGGTCGATGTGTCAAATGCAGCTCTGATCCAGTAGCAGAATAGAGAAATCAACCACGATCAGATGATAAGAGCAGGTTATTTGTAACTCTGATGAGAGCAGTCTCAGTACTATGATACGGTCTAAATCCTGACTGGAAATCCTCACAGATACCATTTCTCATTAAAGAAGGAACATAGCTGAGAGGATGCTGCCTTTTCTAGTATTTTTGACAGAAAAGGGAGATTTGAGATCGGTCTGTAATTAACAAATTTTCTAGGATCAAGTTGTGTTTTTTTAATTAGAGGCTTAATCATCCATTTGAGGTTTTGGGCCCATATCCGTATGACATTGACAATTAAATAATAGTCATAAGAGGATCTAAGGACTTCTGGAAGATCTCCTTTTAGTGGCTTTAGATGGAATTAGGGTCAACATACAAGTTGTTTGGTTTTGATTGATTGACCAGTTATATACAATCTTTCCTTTCCTATAGCAAGAATGAGTGGAATTGTTACTCCGGGATCTAGGCACTGTCTGCTTCATAACTGTAGCTGACGGCTGCATGGTTAGAATTTTGCCTCTAATATTATCGATCTTGGAAGTGAAGAAGTTCATTAAGTCATTACTGCTCGTGCCTGTTGGTAAATAGTTGCCCCGGTGATGCTTTTTTTTGTGTTAATTAGCCACGGTTTTTAGTAAATGATGTCTGGGGGGTTTGTGTTTGTTTTCCTCCTAAAAGAGACAAAAAGTAAGCAATCTAACAGTTTTAGACTTTTCCTATAAGTAGAAGTACGTCCGCCATGCCAATCAAAATACTTTTTTAACGTTTTGTTTCCTTCCAGCTGCGCTCCATTCTCCGAGCTGCTGCTATCTTTAAGGTGCTAGTGTGACTCGTATAACCACATGTTGGACTGTTTTTCCTTATCTTCTTTAATCGTAAGAGCACCATATCTAAGTGGCTAGAAAGGAAAGTCCCAATAGTTTCTGGGTGCACAAGTTTTTTCTGATCTATTCGTTTGCTTGAGGATTGAGCCAAGTAGGAAGATATTTACAAAGCAGTCTTTTGTTTGTAGATGGATGGTTCTACCATATTGTAATGTAATTGAGTTTTGCAAGCTTTAGCAATAGGAGTATACACAAACTAGATCATGATCCGGATATCATCACTCAGCTGCAGATTTCAGTGTCATTCATTAGCATCAGTCCATGTACATATTAAATCTAAAGGTACTGATTACGAACAATGAGTAGGGTCCTACCGTTGGTTTGTCTAACCCCATTATAGTTCAGAAGGTCTATGATGCTTATTCCAATGCATCATTGGGAAGGCTCTTTTTCCTTATCCCATGATATTAAAATCAAAAAAAATTAAGACTGAGCTGCAGCCAGCACTACTCAAAAAAAAATCACCAAATTTCTTTTATACATTTTTAATGGTGGCCCTGGGGCCTGTATACGTACCCAGTACAACGTCACGGGGATTTATCATTAACACTTATTCTCTAGATAATTTTTATGACCAACCACCATTATTTCAAACGACAGATGACTTGATTGATGCTTGTTTAACCTTTAACTTTTTTAAATTTAAGGGTTAGGTTTTTCAATTTATTTAGCAACAGCCTGAAAATGAACACTTTGTGACATGTTTTTTGTCCACGAAAGAATGATAATTAGTTTAGTCCTTAAATGTTCAGTCATTAAGTGAAATGTCTCAACCATTTAAAATATGCATTTAAATATTTGGATTAAATAGTTCATATTTTGAAAATAATAAATGTGTCCACAAGGTATTTTTTTTGTTATTGGTATATTTCATAATACATACTATAAATATGATATCTATACACATATTAAATTGTATTATTATGGCATTAAGAAATTATATATATATATATAGGGGGCAAATATAACAATCAAAAGAATATTAATTAAGATAACCAAGAAAACAAATTTAACAACATGTTTTAGTAATAACATTTTTCAATGAAAAATAATAAAATATTTTATGCAAATATCAAATATTGAATATATAACAGGTTTTATTTATTTACTAAGTCAATTTACATCCTTTCACTGTAATGACGAAAAAATTATGATTAAACTAATAACTACTCTTCTCTGACATAAATCACAAAGTGTCGAATTTTCAGTCTGTGCTAAATATATAACAACCCACCCCTACAATAAATCCTGCTTTTCAAAAGAAACTCTATGTTAAACCTTAGGACACACACACAGGTTGGAGGTTACTTTTAAATTCGTTTACAGTTACAATTACTTGCATTAAAAATTATCAGTAACGAATCAGTATCACAATATAAAAGTAATGTAGTCTGATTACTTTTGGGCTTATTTCAAGTTACAATGTAATAAGTCCTAAGTCATACCGGTGCATCTCAATAAATTTGGATGTCATGGAAAAGTTCATTTATTTCAGTAGTTCAACTCAAATTGTGAAACTCGTGTATAAAAAAATTCAATGCCCCATCAAGAATTTAAATTATTTTAATTGTGATGATTTTGGCACACATTTAACAAAAAACCACCAATTCACTATCTCAACAAACTAGAATACTTCATAAGACCAATAAAAATTTTTTTCGTGAATTGTTGGCCTTCTGGAAAGTATGTTCATTTACTGTACTGTACTCAATACTTGGTAGGGGCTCCCTTTTGCTTTAATTACTGCCTCAATCAGCGTGGCATGGAGGTGATCAGTTAGTGGCACTGCTGAGGTGGTATGGAAAACCAGGTTTCTTTGACAGTGGCCTTCAACTAATCTGCATTTTTTGGTCTCTTGTTTCACAATTTCCTCTTGACAATACCCCATAGATAATCTATGGTGAATCAGGTCTGGTGAGTTTGCTGGCCAACACCAAGCACACCAACACCATGGTCATTTAACAACTTTTGGTGCTTTTGGCAGTGTGAAAATGAAATCAGCATCTTCAAAAAAACTGGTCAGCAGAAGGAAGCATAAAGTACTCCAAAATTTCTTGGTAAATGGGTTCAATGACGTTGGTTTTCAAAAAACACAATAAACCAACACCAGCAAATGACACTGCACCCCAAATCATCACAGACTGTGAAACTTAACACTGGACTTCAAGCAACTTGGGCTATGAGCTTCTCACCCTTCCTCCAGACTCTATGACCTTGGTTTCCAAATGAAATACAAAACTGCTCTCATCTGAAAAGAGGACTTTGGACCACTGAACAGTCCAGTTCTTTTTCTCCTTAGCCCAGGTAAGACGCCTCTGACGTTGTCTGTGGTTCAGGAGTGGCTTAACAAGAGGAATACGACAACTGTAGCCAAATTCCTTGACACGTCTGTGTGTGGTGGCTTTTGATGCCTTGACCCCCAGCCTCAGTCCATTCCTTGTGAATTTCACTCAAATTCTTGAATCGATTTTTTGCTTGACAATCCTCTTAAGGCTGCGGTTCTCTTGGTTGGTTGTGTATCTTTTTCTTCCATACTTTTTCCTTGCACTCAACTTTCTGTTAACATGCTTGGATAGAGCACTCTGTGAACAGCCAGCTTCTTTGGCAATGTATGTTTGTGGCTTACCCTCCTTGTGATCGGTGTCAATGATTGTCTTCTGGACAACTGTCATATCAGCAGTCTTCCCCATGATTGTGTAGCCTAGTGAACCAAACTGAGAGACCATTTTGAAGGCTCAGGAAACCTTTGCAGGTGTTTTGAGTTGATAGCTGATTGGCATGTCACCATATTCTGATTTGTTGAGATAGTGAATTGGTGGGTTTTTGTTAAGTGTGAGCCAAAATCTTCACAATTAAAATAACCAAAGACTTAACTACTTCAGTCTGTGTGCATTAAATTTATTTTATACACGAGTTTCACAATTTGAGTTGAATTACTGAAATACAATGAACTTTTCCACGACATTCTTTATTGAGATGCACCTGTATAAGTAAGTAATAGTTAAGCCTTCATTTCAGCCCGGGCACGACTTTTTTACGCCCCTCGGGCCGGGCTTCTGGCCAATTTTCACATCATAGTTCAGACACGGGCAGGGCCTCGGTCCTGTTTTAGGCTTTTCCTTATTTTTATATTTTAGACATCCATCAATTAGTGATGAAAAAAAAATTGCCGTGCTGGTGGAAACAACACGAGACCGTGCTACCGTGACTCAAGATCGGCTCTACGGTGTTTAGTGTCCCGCAGCAGCATGCGTGCCGTCAGTGCAGCTGAAGAGATCTGCGTTCAAATGCACGCCATAGGCTAAAGCTTGCTGCAAAGCCCCAGCAAAAGTAATTACCATGATTGTGTCAGGGGGAAATAGTTAGGAGATATTTGAATTATTTACTAATATATAGTGTTTTCTGAGTCGGTGTCGCAAGGATGAAGTTGTCGATCCTGACTCGCCATCTCCTCATTAGACGCGCCTTTAGAGAGAAGTGCATCTTTACGGATTATGATTATAATAAAAGAGTTTTTGTTTTTTAAAGTTTTCTATAGATATATTTATCATGTCTGTGAGGCATCTATTTGCTGAGTTTCAGTTCATTTTTGTGAAGCGCTCCTGTTCAAGACGAGACGACAGAAAGCGCATCATGTTTTTCTTTATTTTATAGAAGCACAACATTTTGTTGATATTGTGAGTGCACACAAATAAAAGTAGACCCTTTACAGTTCCGAATGATGTATTACTCTTACCTTTATGAGCAAAAATGACGGCGTATCCACTGAAAAAAATGCAAGTGATCGCGCTGGCGCCTCCATGTCCTGCAAAGCGCGCTTTAGCATGCACTCTCCGCACAAACTATTGGATACAGCACACATTTATCTAGGTTTAACGTTTAAACATTCTTATATGTTTGAACTGTTTTATATCTATAGATTTTATTTTAGACAAGTCGTGATGATTTCAGAAGGCTTACATAGGCTATCAGCTCACTGTATTTGAGGCCCGTGCAGGGCTGTACCAGGAACTATAATGAAGCAGCGCTAAATATAGCGTTATGTCATTATACAAATGTATGTCCTTTTTTTTGTCACAAAAATGCGCGCACACACACACACACACACAAATAATTTTTGCAAAAGCCTACAAACACTACTAATCTGACTATGTTCTACTTTAATTCTAGTAAAAAAAAAAAACACACATTTGATAGTTAATATTTCCATTTGTCATTTATAATAAATGTGGGTGTCTGCTAAAGATTAAGCCTGTGTTTTTGATGCAATGAACTGTGGTGAGTTTAACCAATTAAATATCCCTTTTCTGTGTTTTCTTTGCAATAGTAACCAAAAGGCCAAAAATAGCATTAAACAATCCTTGATGTAATTAAACAGCATCACTGGTATCATTACTACTCGCTGACAGGATCGATTCAAATAAATTCTCTTCTGTTTTACAGAAAGTCCGTCTTGCAAGGATTCGCTTGGCCAAGAAGGGAACCACCAACGCCTTCCTACAATACAAAGAAGAAGGAGGATTTCATGTGAGACTTTTTCATGAGTAGTTTTGTTTTTCATTAAAGACATGTGTTTCTATTAAAAATTGATTCTAAAAATGACCGTGAACTCACCCTTATGTTGCCCCAGACCCGTATGACTTTCTTGCTTCAAAACAAAAGGGGAAGGACAGCAGTGATTATGGTCTGTCATGCTCCAAAGAGCCCAAACCACCATAAAAGTAGTCAGTGCAACCTGTGGCTTTCTAAAGTCATTTTTAACTTTTTAAATCTCATCTGTGCATATACAAACTTCATGTGCTGTAAATTATCATTTAAAAGACTGGTCCATTAATTTTCTAATGCTTCCTAAAAGTTTCTTGTTATGCTCACTAAGGCTGCATTAGTTTTGAGAATAAAAATTATACTGTTGTGAAAAAAACATTACAATTTAAATACGTTTTGAGGCGCACGACATAATCTTATTATTCTCAATGTTGAAAGCAGTTGTAATGCTTAGTACTTTTGTGTATAAATATATCTTATATATATATCTTCGAAATTCGTTAATATAGAATTTTCAAAAGAACAACATTTATTTGAAACAGAAATATTTCTTGTGTAACATTATAAATGCCAGTTTGATTAATTTAATGCATTCTTGCTGAACAAAACTATTCATTTCTTTTTTTTAATGCATCTTTCTGATTCTGAACCACAGTAAAATCAAAATCTGTCTGTTGTGCATCATTAAAGCAAATTTATATATAAATAAACAGACTAAATTAGAATAAAATTTCAGTCTGTTTCAAAACACAAAGCTATCATATAACTTACATATCAATGCACAAATTATATGGACTACTTTTATGATACTTTTATGCTTTTTTGTCCTTTTTTGAGCACTCATCCCTTGTTGAACATTCTTCACAATTTCTCTTTTTATGTTCATTATAAGAAAGAAAATCATACAAGTTTGGTAATGTGAGGGTGAGTAAATGACATAACTTTCATTTTGGTGTGAACTATATTTGTAACTATATTTAACTAACTATACATTTAAATTATCTGTAGAACTGAAGTCTTTATCAGTCTCCCAGACTGCTTCACAGGATTTGACAAAGTTTGCCTGACATCAAATCTATAAAAGATACACAGAGTTCCCTTTCAGTCGGTCACTCTCGACGTCACGTCGGTGACCGACGAATTGGGATCTCGCTTAGAGAGACCAATCCACTTCGAGTGTAAACTAAACGAGCCAATGCACATTGGCATGTGATAATTGCATCCAGCTGCCGCTGATCACAGCGTGAGCATAAAAAGGCAGTCGGAGCAACGCATATCAGCTTTTCGCTTCGGAGCTGAGCAACAACATTGTTCTGCTCATACCAACTGCTTCGTATGTGACGAGTTTAGCGCGCTCTAGGGAGCTTCTTGTGTTGGCAGACGGCGCTTCAGCGGTGGTCGTTCCTGTGTAGAGTGGGTTGCACACTTCAGGCTGCACTACCCCTTGTTGTGCTGCAAGCAGCCATCTCCCCTGTGTGTCTCAGCACCTAAAAGAGCATTTCCCTGAAAGAGCTTAATTCTCTAAAAGAGCTTACACGTGTACGTCTTTGTAAAGACGACGGATTGCTTCAGCACTGGCTTCATGGCCGAGTCTCGAGGTGGGCGTGGCAGCGCGGCACTCACTGGGTCAAAGTTACACCGGCTTGTTGCCAAACTTTCACCCCGTGGTCAGACCTTGCGTTCCTCCGGGCAGGAGTGCCCCTAGAACAGGTCTCCAGGCATGCTGGGGTTTACATGGATGCCTCCACCACCGGCTGGGGGGCCACGTATAACGGGCACGCAGTGCCGGGGGTGAGGACGGGCCCCCACTGCCCCTTGCATATATCAATTGCACCGTCACTTGAACCGTCTTAAAGGGCACTTATGAGGCAAGCACGTGCTGGTCTGAACGGACAACCCACGGCGCCGTGCGTGATCACCTGACAGGTGTGTACGCTCCCGTCGTATGTCGCAACTCGGCCGCCACCTCCTCCTTTGGAGTCGGAAGGCTCTGAGGTCACTTCATGCCATTCCCATTCCCGGGTCTGCTCACCTAGTCGTGTTTTCTTTCCTGCAGGATGGGTTGGAGCGTAGGCTGTCTCCCTCCACCCTTAAAGTATATGTGGCTGCGATTGCTGCCAACCACAACTCCGTGGAAGGGAAGTCGGTGGGGAAGCATGACCTGATCATCAGGTTCCTTAGTGGGGCGAGAAGGCTAAATCCTCCACGGCCCCCCTCCATACCCTCTTAGGACTTGTCTCTGGTGCTTAAAACACTACAGCATGGCACATTTGAGCCTTTGTAGTCAGTTGAGCTAAAGTTTCTTTCAATGAAAACTCTGCTCCTGCTTGCACTGGCATCCATCAAGAGTGTAGGGGACCTGCACGCATTTTCGGTCGACGATTTGTGCCTAGAGTTCGGGCCGGCTTATTCCCAGGTGACCCTGAGGCCCCGGCCCTGCTATGTGCCCAAGGTTCCCACTACTACCTTCAGAGATCACGTGGTGAGCCTGCAAGCGCTGCACCTGGAGGAGGCAGACTCAGCCCTAGCTTTGCTTTGTCCCGTCCGAGTCTTGAGATGCTACGTAGACCGGACACACAGCTTTAGGACCTCAGACCAGCTCTTTGTCTGTTACGGAGGACGGCAGAAGGGGAAGGCCGTCTCTAAGCAGAGGATGGCCCACTGGATTGTGAATGCCATCACCCTGGCTTATCAGGCACAGGGTGTGCCCTGCCCACTCAGGTTGCAAGCTCACACTACTAGAAGTGTTGCATCCTCCTTGGCGCTGGCTTGTGGCACCTCACTGACAGATATTTGTAGAGCTGCGGGCTGGGCGACCCCCAACACGTTCGCTAGATTCTATAGCCTTCGTGTGGAGCCGGTATCCTCCTGTGTTCTCACCTCAAACGGGTAGAGGCACTGAGAGGCCCCGGTTTAGTGTCGCTTGCTAAAACTGCTCCAGAGTGTCCGTACTGTAGACCCTGTTCAGCTCCTCCATCCCCTCGGCAGCCAGACGTGGCGGAACGTCCGGCGCCAGGCCTTCACTCGATGAATCCTCGAGAACCGGTAGAGGGCAGGGTTCCATATGTAGAGACTAAGTGGATCCCATATGTGTAAAGTTCACGGTATAGCCCCAGAGCCCGTGTTTCCCCGGCAGACTTCTGCCATTTCCAAGAGGGTTATAATCACCTCTAATCTTCCATATGCACCTAAACGGTTGTTCATATGTGTAAGTGTTTCCGAAACCTCCTTCGGGAAGGATGGGGCTTCCGCAACATTCCTGTTCCAAGTGCTATGACAATAGTGACTGGTTCTTTTGTTGCGAGCCCCGGCCTACACCAAAAAGGACACTGGAAGGGGCAGCATCCATGGCGCTTTGGTTGGGATCCCAATTCGTCTGTCACCGACATGACTCTGAGTGACCGACTGAAAGGGAACGTCTCGGTTACGTATGTAACCCTCGTTCCCTGAAGGAGGGAACGGAGATGTCCCGTCGCCACAGCTCCTGTACCACCACTGAGCGGCCGGGTCACCGGCTCGGCTCCTCAGCAAAAAGCTGGTATGCGTTGCACCGGCTGCCTTTTTATGCTCACGCTGTGATCAGCGGCAGCTGGATGCAATTATCGCATGCCAATGTGAATTGGCTCGTTTAGTTTACACTCAGAAGTGGATTGGTCTCTCTAAGCCAGATCCCAATTCGTCGGTTACCGACGTGACGTCTCCGTTCCCTCCTTCAGGGAACGAGGGTTACATACGTAACCGAGACGTTTTGTATCATAAGGGGAATATTTCAGCACAGACATTAAACATCTGACTATGTGAGTCTAGGGATAAATAGACAGTAATATTTGTGTGTATTCTGGGAAGTCGTATTGTTGAGAAGGAATCGTTAAGTGTTCTCTCAACTACAGTTAGTACTGTGTCTGCTTACAGAGAGTGTAATAGATGCTGCAATGATTCTCCAGCAGAAATTTTTGAAATTGGATCTGCCATAATAAGATGGTTTTCTGTTTAAAGGCTAACATGAGCATCTCGCTTGACAGCAAATTTAAGAATGAAAACCATCAAAATAATTAATGCACATTTCTGGCGAAGTTGGTGAAGCTGTTCGTCTTAAATGCACACATTTTGTTCAATAGATACTCAAAGAGACAGTTTGTTTACTCACGCTCATGTTGATCCAAACCTGTATGCCTTTCAGTGGAAGACAAAAGAAGATATTTTGATTTTTTTTTGTCCATACAATGAAAGACAATGGTCCTATGTTGATTTCACTCGAATTTCCACAAAATGTACTGTGTGTGTGTGGTGTGTGTGTGTGGTGTGTGTGTGATTTCATCAATACAATGTAAGTGAATGGGGTCCAATGTTGTTTGCGCCCCAAATTTCCCCCAAGTTTTTTTCTGTGCGTGTTCCACAGAGAAAAAAAAAGTCCTATAGGTTTGGAACAACATGAGGGTAAATTAATTTGAATTCTTTATAAAAATTGCCAAAATCTGCCATCTTTAAAATATTAATCAAAATGTCTGTCCATTAACAATGCATAACTTTCACAGCTCAGAACTGCAACAGAAATCTAATTCCTCAGATTTTAAAAGCATAAAACTATAAAAGTTTAATACAACACATTAAATCACAGTCAAACCCAGCAACAAGAGAATCTCAGCTCCAGCATCGAAGTATTCATATTCACAGCATGACATAAAGTGTCATTAAAGCGCAGCACACCAGCTCATAAAAAGTACAGTATATTATTTGGCTGCCAGCGTGCTGCTAAGCACAGAACAGATTTCTGAGATATTAATGATCATACGGTCTTTTCAATCTCATCAAACAGTTTTACAGTATGTCTAAAGGTCAGTCATTTGGCCTCTGAGAATGCGTCAGTCCCACATGTGCCTTGTAATAACAGCTTTTTCATATGGCCGCTGACATTCAGAGTCAGCTAAACGTGGTTTCAGGGCCATGCCCGGGGCGCCGCGTCCTTGCTGTGAGGAAATAGCAATTAACAACACAGGGAATGAAAGGCAGGTGATGCCGGACATGTGGGAGGCGCGGCAGTAATTACAGCGACCCTTTAAGGCGAGTCAGTTCACTTGACGCACATCGGGGTAAAACCCCCGGGAAGCTTTTTTTTTCAAGGGGTCAGGTTCAGGTTAGCATGGTTCGGTTAGCCTCCTGCTGGTAGATGCCATAACTACACCATCTGGAGGCTCGTAAGAACTGGAGATCCAGGAAAATGTAGCTTTGACCTGGTTCTCCTTCCTGGGTCGTTTCATGATCTGCTTTACCTCATGAAGTCCTTTATCACAGTATGATTCAGCTGTTATTTCAACAGATTTTGGGGGTATGCTGAAAGAAAATCATTTACTCACCCTCATGTCATTGAGGGAACTTTATACGTTCTTCCTTCTGCTGACACAAATATATATATTTTTTGAAGAATGTTGATAACAGTTTCAGTTCCCATTGACTTCCATAGTATTTTTGGTCCATACAGTGGAAGTCAATGAGAACCAAAACTGTTACCAACATTCTGCAAAATATTTTTTTTTTGTGTTCAAGTATGCATTTATTTTCTTCTGCTGAACAAAAAAAGAAGATATTTTGAAGAATGTCAATAGCCAAACAATTTCGGTTTTGTATTTTATTTTATTTTTTTACCAACACTCTTCAGAATAAATCTATTTTGGAAAAAGTTCCTGTATGCATTTATTTCTTCTGCTGAATACAGAAATGGATATTTTGAAGAATGTTGACAATCAAACAGTTTTGGTTCCCATTGACATCCATAGTATTTTCTGTCCATACAATGAAAGTCAATGGGGACTGAAAATGTTTTGTTATCAACATTCTTCAAAATGTCTTCTTTTATGTTCCTCAAAAGAAAGTCTTACAGGTTTGGAATGACATGAGTGTGAGTAAATGATGACAGAATTTTAATTTTGGGGTGAAGTATCTCTTAAACATTCTCAAATAACATTTTCTCTGCTGCATTAAGTGATATTAAGTACAATGATTATTCCAATGGAAACAATCTCTTGCCCTTTTCCAATCACTGCCTTTATGAGAAAGCCCTGGTTATCAATATTCTGTGGTAATTGCCATCCCAGCGAAAACAAACCTGTTTAAATGTCTGTTTCTCTCTGTGGTTTTATGTAATTATTGCAGTTCCTCTAGCTCCGGGGTGTGTTTACTGCGCTTGTCGTTGATCGTGTTGCTCTTGTAATACATTCTGAATATAGAGTCTACTTCACCGGTTAAAGGCAGAAAATTAAGATATACAGTGTAAATAACAGTGTATGAATTTTCCCATTTGTTTAACACAAATTCAAAGTTGCTTAAAGACTAAGAAAGAATCAAAGCAAACCTGATTCAAACGGAAAACAATATCTTCTTTTCTTACCTTATTCACAGATATTTTTTCTTGTTTTATGAAAATGTTATCTTTATCTTGGTTTAAGAATGTTTAGATATTGATATATACTGTATGTATTAGTCTCGAATATCTAAACATTCTTAAATCAAGATAAAGATAACATTTTCATAAAACAAGAAAAAATATTTGCAATGAAGAAATGTGTTTGTAGCATATACATAAATGCTTAAGTTTAATGTGCATTTGTTGGGGATTGTTCAAGTAGTATGCACATTGCACAATAGTGGTGTTGTCTTAGTAAGAACCTCTAATAAAACTAAATAAAACAAGTTTAAAAGTTAAGTACCATTTATCTATCTATCTATCTATCTATCAAACTTAAAGTTTTTTTAAAGGGATAGTTCACCAAAAAAAGAAAGTTCTGTCTTTGCATTTTGTTCCAAATGTGTACACTTTTATTTCATGTGTGATTGTCCAAGCTTCAATATTGACCTCTTCTGTCAGATAACTAATCTAGATAACTTCTTTTATGTTCTACTGTTTCTTGAAAGCAGGATCTACAGCTTGCAGGATTTTTTGAAGTGTGTTATGGTGTGTCAGTCTTGAAATCGTATCTGCCGCAGACTCGTGGCCTGTCAGTTTATCAGATCATAACTGCAGGGATTAAAGCAGAGCTGTATTCCATCAACACACCTTTTCCCACTGATGAAATCCATCTTCACCATGCAGGAAAAGTAGCTGGATTCAAAGCAGGGCTGGCCCTAGCATTTTGGGGGCCCTAAGCAGGTTTTCAAAAGAGGGCCCCCATCACTTAACCCCCCATCCCCTAACATACACATTATATCTTTTGATAGTATTTAGAATTATTTTTATATTTTCTGCTGTCATTTTCATTTTAAAGTTGCAGTAATTGTATTGTTTGTTTTTATTATTTTTTGTTGTTTTTAAATGTCTATATGGTTATTAATTTTTATTTCAGTGTTTAGAACATCAAAATAAACTAAATTAAAATTAGAAACGTTGCCTTGTCAACTATTTTAAATAAAATAAGTAAAATGTTTTGTATTTTTATTTCAGTTAAAATTTATTTTATTTCAAGTATTTTAATACATTTTTATATATTTTTTTTATTTCATTTTAGTTTACTATATTAACCCTGTTGTAAAAAAATGCCAAATTGTCTTAATCAGTATCTACTCAGTATCTTTTAATATATAAATATGAAGATATATTTACTTATTAAACCCTTTTAACAACTTTTTAACCATTTTTAACTATTTAAAAGCTTAACCATTGCTTTCAGAAAAATGTATGAAAATTTTGTGAGATTAATGCTTTAATCCACCAAACCTGGTTAATGAAAATTAAAGAGAATATTATTATTATATTGTATATATTAAGTAGTAGTAGTAGTATTGTTATTATCTTATTATTATCAATAATAATATACAGCATTATCTATTTTCTGGGCTGGCATGTTTTAGTTCAGATTAAAATGCAAAAATGTATAAGTATAAAAAATGTATGAATAAAAATAGGGCGTATTTAAGTATTTGGTGTTATTTGATAACAAAGTGAATTAAAAGAAAAAGGAAAAAAGGAATAGAAATTTGAGCTGGCACAGTGCTGCTTTGTGTACAGGGGTAACCATGGTAACGATGTATTTCTGCAGTTCCTAAAGCGCCACCTCCTGTCAGAGAGTGAACTTGCATTTTAATTCAGCCCGTCTGCTGCTTTTGTTCAGATCAATGAGAAAATCTAACCCAACTTTATGCACCAAACGCGTAGTGATGTAAAACTTAACTGGTCGATGGAAAATAAGAAAATGTGCGTTCTAAAAATCTTAACCATTCGGATAATAAGATATCTAGAATTATTCACATATTTTAAGTGCCCACGATAACAATACTGTTCATGTTCATTACTGTTGTTACATTGGCACAGCGCGTCTTCAAAGAGCTGGCAAAATGCTGAATTAAACAAATAAGACACGATCCAGCAACCGCCCATTTTCGATTTTCCAAATGCACTCCGCTTATCTTCTCACTTTCCTTTATAATAATATAATAATCTAATAATAATTGTTTTATTTTATATAGCGCCTTTCCAAAGCTCTCATTATCAAACACACACGACTGATACATTACCAAGCATTACTATCTGAACTTTGACATGGGGCCCCCTGGCAGCCACGGGGCCCTATGCAACAGCTTATAAAGCTTATCAGGTAGGGATTCATAGCGAGAGAGAGAGATTCAATCTGCGTCTTTACTAATGCGGCAGGTAGAGTTCTCCGGAATCTTCTCAGGTTGTGAAAGACACAATAATCCAATATTTACAATCCCCGAGTGAGGGGGTATTTTTTTCAGCGTGGATCTATAAAGCCATTACTAACAGGCCTGCAGTGCTATTTATAAGCCAAGCGAAGGCTTTTTTCAACCCTTCAGCCTATTCTGGCTTTGAATTTCTACTTAGGTTTTACTTTTGTGTTCTGCACACTGTCATTCAGCACTCAAGAGTCTGTGCGAGTCTTGACCTTTGATGAAAGGTCATTAGCAAATGTTTATGTAATTTATGTATGATTTACCTGTTATAAATGATAAATTATAAAAAATTAAGTGGCACTGAATTTAATAGTGCATTTTCAATAATAATAATAATAATGTGCGAACTGAAATGTTCAAAGGCTTTTCAAATAAAATTATAATTCAAAATATCCCTTCATGCAAAATACAGTATTTTATTTAGTTTTACTTAATAGGTTAATATTATTATTCCAATATTATAATAGAAAGTTTATAATATAATAATAATCATAAGTAAATTTATTTATTATTATGATTAATCATAATTATACTTTCATTATTAAGGGAAAAAAACCAACCCCCCCTTAAACTTAATAAGTATTTATTTTTTATTATTATTAATAATAATAATAAACTTTAAATAGCATTGAGTATTAAACATATCCTGTATTTATGTAGCTCATCCATTTGACTTTAACCAGTAAGCAACCACTTATCAACAACCAAGCAACTACCCTGAAAGTTCCAGCATTGTCATCATCATTAAAAAAATATTTTTTTAAAAGTTTGTGTTATGATTTGCAAAAGCCAGTGACCTGCTAGATTTCTTGATCTTATCTAACCCTGGAGCTTTTAGAATCCTGCATTTTAACTGCCTGCATAGATGCTAATCATGGTAGTTTTGCCATCCAATGGCTGTATCTCTTGTCTCCACTGAGAAAATTGTGTCGTTAATGTGACGTCCCTATCAGCGCTTTTTTAACAATGGAATTGTCAGTGATTGATGATTTAATACCCTCTGAGGTTCCTCCGCAGGGAGGCAAATCTCTTTTCTTGATGGAGTGTTCGGGAAGAGAGTATTGCTGCCTGTAGATTTGACTGAAATGTATTTATTTGGGATTTACTGCTGATGTACCTGCGATTGGGTGTTAGAGAGATTCACTTTGGGTTCCTCTGTCAAACCGGAAATAGATTAAGACACACTGAGATTCTTTAATTTTCTTATTTCACACCGCACCGAAGGACGTATCGCATTCGGCATGTTGCTCTCTCACTTTTTGTTGTGAGTCAAGATAACATAGTGGATCCTTTATTGAAACAGCTCTCTAGAATTTGTTTGCTCACACACTTGTGCTTTGGGGCATTTTTAAATGTAGTTCCCGTGTTGGATTATATGGGAGTGAAATGCTTTGTATTATGTTCCTGGTTGTCTCAGTTCCAGATCCGTTCTGTTGGGCCACAAAAGGATTGAGATGTTTTAGTTTTTCCATCTAAGAAGAGGAATTGCTTTTTGCTCCCACTCGCGTCCTACATGATCAAACTTTCTCAAATGTGTTTGGCGGTGTAGCTGCGTCATGCCATAGTTGCCCAAGTACTTGGGACTTTTAGTTTAGCAAAAACAAACCTAATTGTGCTTAGCTCCAGTTATCGGTGATCTTATCTGCCCCGGCTCCCTCAGTCATCCTTGGTTTCGGCTGACGGGGCATTTCTTGCGTAGCAGACAGAGCTGTTCTCGCTCCTTCCTGGCTGTCAGAGTCACTCCGAACGACCGTCCTCTCTCTTCTCGATAAGATCGGCTGCTTTTAAAGAACTCCGATTGGCTGCTTCTAGATGGCGGCCGGAATGGCGATAAACCACCTTGACTTGAGCTACAAAGAGCTCGGGGGCCAGATGGTATCGGGAAGCGTAAAAGGGAGACGCTGGAACTGTTTCTTGAGAGGCTTGTTTCTTCAGGACACGACATCCTCGCTTGTGATCGTTTTACAACGAGAGGTTAAAGAGGTTACCGGATACGTGCACGTGGCATCAAGGACAGCGGTCTGTCTCGAGAGGTAGTTGCATGGTGAAACAAGGTCAAATCACAGGTGACATAAGGGCAATGACGCTTTTAACCCTCAGTGAGCCAGTGCGATGTTGAAAGCAGTTCAATAATGTGTTTTTCCAGTAATTATGGGATAAAAGTGCACAGAACAGCAGCTCACATTCTGAAATGTCTCATAGCAACAAGTTTGGCAGGAACAGAATTTGAATCTCCCAGAATGCCAAAGTCACACAACATGGTCACTGCCTACTCACTACATTGCTGACTGTTTTGGATCATATTTAGCAGTCTTTCATGTACATATTTTATCTGTAATTTTTATTTCTTTATTATTTTTTTTACTGTAGTTAAAGGAAAATAGCAACTTTTTTTCTCAATGAAATTGTGTGGTGGTTTCACATCTAGTTTAAAAACCACTAAAATTGGAAATTAGAGAGAAGGAGAGAGGGTGGACATTTAAAGCATTATCTGTATATAAAATGTACCCAGAAGACACACATACACACCCACACACACAAACACACACGCACACAAACACACACACACACACACACACACTCACACACACCACACACACACACACACACACACACACACAACCCCAACACATCACACACACACACCACAAACACACATTACACCATTCAAAGTTTGTATGCCAACAAGATTTTTTAAATGAAATTAATTATTTTATTTAGCAAGGATGCATTCAGTTGATAGAAATTCTTTTTAAAAAAAAGACAGTAAATATACTTATATATATTTAAATTGAATACAGAATACAATTTAAACAGTTATTGTATATTGTAATATGTTACAATATATGTTTTTAGATACATTTCTATATAGATATATATATGGATATATATATATAGATATTATATATATATATTCTCACACACACACACACATCACACAACACACACACACACATCTATATATATATATATATATATAAGATATATATATAATGTGTGTGTGTGTGTGTGTGTGTCGTGAAAAAGTAATATATATAATAATAGTACATAATAATTATCATTATAATACATATTATATGATTATGTTTAGTGCCACTACTAGGGCAAGCTTGATAATAATAATAATATATTTATACTTTTTACTACTAATAATTTACATTTTTTTTTATATTTATATTATTATTATTACCAATAAGTGCCTTAGTACGGAAATACAATAAAAGCTGTATTTTGCATTAAAGTGTTATTGTGGTATATTTAAAAAAAAACATCTTTTGAACATTAAGTTCACACGAATGTATTCTAATATAAAATACAGTATTATATTTTATTTATTTTATTATTTGGGTAAAAAATTGACTACACTGGGAGTTATGACTAATTCCCAGTCCACAATATCTATCTATCTATCTATCTATCTATCTATCTATCTAATCTATATTATTATACATATTATATATAGCTATCTATCTATCTATCTATCTATCTATCCATCCCTCCATCTATTTATAACTTATCCAGCCATAATAAATTGGAGATGACAGGGAACAAAATGTTTAGTGAACTTTTGTTCTTTAACAAAAATAAACCTGAAGTCATGCTGATGCTCTGAAGGCTGTAAATAGTTGTGGTCTCTTTAAATAGATTTGTGTCCACTTTAGATGGATGTTTTAAGGTGAGTTGCTGGTATCTAAAGACATGAGCTTTATGGATCATCCTAAATAAACTCTTGTGGTGTTTTTATCTTTCAGAATCGGGACAGTGACAATGCTTTGTGTCTGAAGAACAAATCTTCCTTTCAGCACCAACACCATCACCTGCTGCATTGTCTGGAAAAGACAACAGTAAGTACAGCTCAGTCTGTTACTGGACACAAATTATGATACATTTCGCATTCAGAATATCCTACATGCTCCTTCAAGATCATGATCCAGAACGTTTCATGAAGCATTTCCTCCTGTAATGTCCAACAGAATCATGAGTTCACAGACGAGCTGACGTTCAGTGAGATGTGTATGACTGAGTCAGTGGGCTATCATACCAGTCGCAGCACCTCCATCTCCAGCCAGCAGGGGGTGTCGACGTCCTGCTGCTCACGCAGGGCCAAGAGAAGAGCCATCCGCCTCGCCAACTCCACCGCATCCGTCAGCCGGGGCAGCGTACAGGAGCTGGACACTCTGCAAGTGCACAAAACCTCTGCTGGACCCCAAAGGTCCGACATCACACAGACCCTGATGATAAATGTCATTATTCACTCTAAAATCAATTTGCATAAAGAAAAGGAAATGTATTATTAGAGCCATTATGAATTTGTTTTATTATTTTTTATTACAATTCTTTGTTATATTGCAGCCATTTGCTAAAATCATTTAAGTAAATTTTTTCCTCATTAATGTACAAACAACACCCCATATTGACAGAAAAACACAAAATTGACATTTTTGCAGATTTATTAAAAAAGAAAAAATGTCAACAATTCTGTGTTTTTCTAAGTATTCAGACCCTTTGCTCAGGATTTAGTAGAAGCACACTTTTGATCTAATACAGCCCTGAGTCTTTTTAGGAAAGATGCAACAAGATTTTCACACCTGGATTTGGGGATCCTTGCAGATCCTCCTTGCAGATCCTCTGCCATTCCTCCTTGCTGATCCTCTCCAGTTCTGTCAGGTTGGTGGTAAACGTTGGTGGACAGCCATTTTAGGTCTCTCCAGAGATGCTCAATTGGGTTTAAGTCAGGGCTCTGGCTGGGCATTCAAGAACAGTCACAGAGTTGTTGTGAAGCCACTCCTCGTTATTTTAGCTGTGTGCTTAGGGTCATGTCTTGTTGGAAGGTAAACCTTCGGCCCAGTCTGAGGGCCTGAGCACTCTGGGAAGGTTTTCGTCCAGGATATCCCTGAAAGCATTCATCTTTCCCTCGATTGCAACCAGTCCCTGTCCCTGCAGCTGAAAAACACCCCACAGCATGATGCTGCCACCACCATGCTTAAATGTTGGGACGTATTGGACAGGTGATGAGCAGTGCCTGGTTTCTCCACACATACCGCTTAGAATTAAGGCCAAAAACTTCTATCTTGGTCTCATCAGACCAGAAAATCTCATTTCTCACCATCTTGGAGTCCTTCAGGTGTTTTTTAGCAACCCCATGCGGGCTTTCATGTGTCTTGCAATGAGGAGAGGCTTCCGTCGGGCCACTATGCCATAAAGCCCCGACTGGTGGAGGCTGCAGTGATGGCTGACTTTCTACAACATTCTCCCATCTCCCGACTGCATCTCTAAAGCTCAGCCACAGTGATCTTTGGGTACTTCTTTACCTCTCTCACCAAGGCTCCTCTCCCCCGATAGCTCAGTTTGGCCGGACGGCCAGCTCTAGGACGGGTTCTGGTCGTCCCAAACGCTTCCATTTAAGGATTATGGAGGCACACTGTGCTCTAGGAACCTTAAGTGCAGCAGAAATTTTTTTTGTAACCATGGCCAGATCTGTGCCTTGCCACAATTCTGTCTCGGAGCTCTTCAGGCAGTTCCTTTGACCACATGATTCTCATTTGCTCTGACATGCACTGTGAGCTGTAAGGTCTTATATAGACAGGTGTGGGGCTTTCCTAATCAAGTCCAATCAGTACACAGCTGGACTCAAATGAAGGTGTAAACCATCTCAAGGATGATCAGAAGAAATGGACAGCACCTGAGTTTAATATATGAGTGTCACAGCAAAGGGTATGAATACTTAGGACCATTGATATTTCAGTTTTTTATTTTTTATAAAATCGAAAATGTCAACAATTTTGTTTTTTTCTGTCAATATGGGGTGTTGTGTGTACATTAAGGAGGAAAAAAATTAACTTAAATGATTTAGCAAATGGCTGCCAATATAACAAAGAGTGGAAAATTTAAGGGGGTCTGAATACTTTCCGTACCCACTGTATATATATATATATAGATATATATATATATATAGATATATATATAAATATATATATATTATAGATATATATAATATATATATATAATTTACATTTTTATTATTCCATAATAAAACATTTATTTTTTCATATCTATAGAAATCAGTTTTTACTGAATACTACCATAATGTCTAGCCTACAATGTTACTTGACATGTATTAATATGCAATAAACATTATTAAATTAATATAGTCTTATAAATAAGTCATCATGAAAAAATAATTAAATAATGGATTTATAAATATTTTAATAAGATAATTAGAAATAAATAGGATTTCTAAAAGGATATTATACACACACACACACAGTATGAAGTCGTTATATATAATAATATTATAATAAGATTATAAATTATAATATTATAGTTATATAATTTATAGTGATTCATATATGAATTTATAAGTAGTATAAATATATAATTATTAAATATATAAGCAGTGATAATATGTAACATTCTACTTATTTCATATTATATATTTGAACTAATTATAATGAATCATTTCATTCATATAGTAATAAATAAATATGAGATTGTTTTGAATTCATTGTTTTATGCTAAATAGTTAATGCATTTTCTATTATGACATATTCTTGACTTTTTTATTAAGATTTCTAAAACTTGTGTAAGATGAAATTCTTTATTATTTTTTGTATTTTTTTTGTCATAGAACATAGTTTCTATAATAATGAAGTTGGCGATACTTAATACAAAATTAATATTAAATTCTAAAATACAAGAGTAAAGCTTGTTAGACTAATATTACTGCTTTTTAGTAGTTTTTCTACAATTTTTATGCAAATGACTACAACAAAAATTGTGGCTGAAAAATAACTTCTGTAACAATAGATGATATACACCTGAACCTATAACCTATTCTTGTATGTATGTATGTATGTATGTGTAGGTTTATGTGGTGTGTGTGTGTTGGGGTGTGTGTGTTTGTGTGTGTGTGTGTGCGCGCATCCAAACAGCCGCTCCAGTCTCAACGCCCGGACTGAAGACCTGAAGCTAAACTGTGAGGATAGGGATTTCACAGCGGCTATAATCAGTATACCCACCCCACCCGCCAACACCCCTGACGAGAGTCTGCCACCCTCTCCTGCCATTCCTGGAATCTTACGCAACTCTCGCACTAGTTCCTACACCCATGAGACAGTGAAGATCTCTTCCTTGTAACAGCCACAAGCACACAAGCATCCCCCTATTGCACAACGGAAAGAAAGTGATGGGGGCTTCTCCCAGGAAAGATCGGGAAACTGGCCACCCCCCCCCCCCCCCCCCCCCCCCCCCCCCCCCCCCCAGAAAAGACAAAGTGCATCTCGTAACGAATCTGCTTCATTCCAAAATCGACAATTTGACGTGGACTCGCATGAGCTGACATGTTTTTGGTGACCCCGGACAATTCACACAGACTGATCGTCCGCTCTTGGGGGAATTTGAAAGGATGAACTCAGTCGCATTTTACGAAACATCAGCAGTTATAATGGCACAGAAGGCCTTTTACTTTTAAAGATATGCAATGTTTCTCCAAGCAGGAATTATGCCTATACGTCCACTGCGTAATACAGTTGCAGGAGAGATTACAAATGTGGAAATTATCATAAAGTACATCGATATATTGAACCCGTAGATCTTTGCAGGGACAAATACAATTACAGAAACGATGGCCGAGATAAAGGAGGTGGTGTATATCTATCAATATTTGTATCATACGTCTTTAGATCACATGCATCTTTAAAACCCCACAAAAAAAGACCCAAACATGCATGTTGTTGTATAGTAGATACCATGGCAGAGAATGGAGCCGCCAACATGCTACTCACACATACTTTTGCATGGTACTTCTTTTACCTCCGTTTCGTTTGTCCTGTTTTCTTTCTTGACATTGATGAAAAAAAGATGATATTTACAGAGTATTAATGATCAAACGTGCTGCACCAGATGTGCACATTTGAAAAAAAGAACGATAAACGTTTAAAAAAACAACAACATTCAGGCATGTTCTTTGCAAAAATCGGAGGTCGGACTAGTGCGGCGATGTGTGTGTGTGATGGGTGACTGTGAAGGACTTGTGTTATTTGATCACAGATATGCATGGATACCGTTGTAGGTATTTTGATGTGTTTTCTCCCATGGGAAAATGAAAGGTTTCTATAGCATTTTAAAGCAAAAGGAGGGTGTTTACCACTGTCATAGAGTTTTACTGCAGTAATTAGAGTCACTTCAATTTATTTTTCATTTGGCTTAGTAATTAAGTGTAACCTTTTAAACCTAGCTAGCTATTTTTATACAATAGCTTATGCATCAAACACGACTATGTAACGGTCCAGTGAACCATTTCTCTAATTTGTTTTAAAGCTCATCTGTTAATGTTTATTTAAAAATCATAAGCAGCAATGAGACAGGCAATAATAGTGTAATTATTTTTTACTACAGAACAGAAGTGAAAGATACAATTATATATGGAAATTAGTACAAAAACGGAGGAATGCAAATTTGCACTTGACTGTGATGAAAAATATATTTGTTACTCTGTTTACAAGCATTGTTCCTAAGTTATTTTTACGTTCGTTTTGGTTCTGTCTGTTTTTCTCTCTCTCTCTCCAGCTTCATAAAGCAGTGTAGAGTGGTAAATTTAGTAATTGGTTAGGCACCTGCTCATTTTCGGGAAGGGGTGTTGGATGAAACGGCTCCCTGTAGGAGATTAAAGAGTTAGATATCAAAAGCACAGAGGTGTAAAGTCTATTCCACAAATAAAGTGAACAGAACTCAGAAAACACTGTGTCTGTCGGCTCTCAATCACATCTAAACATATGCTTCAGTTATTTTGTTTGATATGTGTCATTATTTAATATCAACAGTGGCCCCAAAAATGTCTGAATGTCATCAGTTTATGATCTTTTCTTCAAATGTGCTGACACCATCTGATATTTTATAGTGCTAATCTTGAACGCAATAGTTCATTTAAAAGTAACTGTTTTCTTGTTTTCTACTGAGGGAGCACTGTGTAATTGGGTAACGTAAGAATTTGCCATTAAATCATAATAATTTAGCTGAGTGTAATTACCCACACTCCAGCCAATGATTTACTGTTAAGTCAACATGAAATAGCATTTAACACCCATTTAACTTATGACTTATATTATATTTCAGAGAGGAACAGAATATTCCAATGCTAAAAATAAGTAGGGCGAGGCTTGATTTGATCTCAAATTTAAATTTAATTAATGAACGAAATGTGGTGAGGAAATGGAAGATGTTTTATGTTGACTTTAGAGTTGCGATGAAACTTAAGTATCAAAAGATCTTTTCTTCCATATTGTGATGTACATCGGAGTGTAATGGATATTGGAAAAAAAAAATGCAGCGTGGGGACTTAGTTCTTTGCATCGGTTGTTGATTGGATTTTGAGATGTAGGCATTGCACTCAAAAATGGAGACAGATGAACATGACTTTGCAGGGGCAGGATTTAAACTGACCAAATGATTGGAGTCGCCCCCATAATGGACCCTTTTCACAGACTGTGATAACGCGTTTCAACGGTCATCACCATCGTAAATCGTGCAAAGTTTTTTTTATATAATTTTTTTTTAAAAATGTATTATATTTAAACACTATACCTCGTATTATATTGCCTTTGCATCAAATTATCAAAAAAAAAAAATTGGTTAAGGTTGCTGTGAAGACTGACGGTAAATTTGACATTGTTCTCCCTTCTTATTCTATTTGAGCAAACTGGAACGGCAAAAAAAAAAAAAAAACCCCGTCGCCCACGCGACGACTTCCGCTTCTGAGAAACCCGGAAATATGAAAGGGGTTCATTAGAAATGGCCAAATCGTCCCTCCCAATATTTGAAATTCTTGCACCGCTCTGCTGCACTCCATTAGTCACTGTGCGTTCTGTTTGTTGTTAAGATGACAAAAACGTTTAAAAGTTACATTTTTAGGCTGCTCTGCCTCGGCGGTCTGATGCCGTTTTCGAGACAAGGTCACAAGTGGGAACATCTGAGTTGAAATATTGATCTATTCTGACGTCACGTTAGAAATTACAGTGTGGATTATGTCTGCAAGTAGGAATGTTTGGAGAAAGTGTGTCTGCTATACATCTGGAGAGTTTTTTTTTATTTTTTTTTTTACCATAATGTGTTTTAAGTTTGCATTTTGTATATCGTAATGTTAGTTTATTCTATTTTTTAGATTGATGGAATGTGGCAAAGGTTGAGTTCACTGGGATTGCATAAGCAGGCCAACTTTGGAAGGCTTTCATTTGTCTGAGATGTATATGTGTGTGTTTAAGTTCAAGATTTCTGTTCTTCATGTATGTCATGCCTTCTCCATATTTGCGAATAAAACTTCAACACAAAATCATTGGCTTTTTATTAAAAACGAATCCGCAATCATGACTCATTTTTCATGGTCTTATTTGGGCTCCTCAAGAATTATCATAAAAATGTAAATATTTTAATTGTTAGAGTAAGCTTCTAGATTCGAACATGTATTTCATTTTGAATGTACAGCAGGTTTGCTTATTTTAAAACTTGATTGATTATTTTAGCCAAGTATCATTGAAAGCTTGTAGGACTAAACTTAAAATAAACTTAAAAACTAAATTTAAAATAAATAAAAGGAATACATTAATGCATTAATGTATGCATGTCAAAAAAATATATGGTTATACATTTATTTTTGTGATTTAATACTGCTTAAAAAACAAATTTTAAATTCCCCAAAAAAAAAAAAAAAAAAAAAAACCATTATGCTTGAAATGTGTAGATGCAATAGAAATTGCACAAATATGCTAAAAGAGCTCAGGTTGAACTTATTATACCTGTAAGCACACACACAACACACCACACACACAAACACACCACATTTCTATATACAGTTGATACTGATAGAATATATATATATATATAGTTATCAAACTAAATAATTTGAAAGGACAAGTAGGCACCGCATGCGTTATTGCCTGCGAATTTATATTAACAGTACACTTATGTAAATTATTTGTAAACTGTAAACTCCTCAAATATAATGAATGATGCTTCAGGATAAACAAAAAAAAAAGCTCATTGTTTGCCCTGTTTGTATAGTGTACATGAAGTATTTATACTCACTTTAACTTGAACTTCAGACAGACAGACAGAGTCAGATATGCTACTCTGTTTGAGTTTGGGTAGCAATGAGGGTGATAAAGTGAACACAGAGATTATCTGACCCCCTCCACCAACCTTAATTATTTTAAATTATCTGGGTTATCTGATAACGTTCGGGGTTCAGACACACTCTCTATGTTTAAATCTAGTTTAAAGACTCATCTCTTTGGCCAAGCATTCAAATAATTCATCTCATAATCTTGTACTGCAGTTAAATCTGATCAAATGTGCATTTTTATTCTTTAGCTTGGGTTAAACAAATAAATTTTGCTTGGTTGGAACCGCAGCTACACTTAATTATGTCTCTATTTGTT
The DNA here is from genome assembly GCA_018155175.1 of Sinocyclocheilus anophthalmus. Lineage (NCBI taxonomy): Eukaryota > Metazoa > Chordata > Actinopteri > Cypriniformes > Cyprinidae > Sinocyclocheilus > Sinocyclocheilus anophthalmus. The sequence goes on from JADLZN010011038.1 coordinate 118,077, forward strand.
TCTCTGTTTTTTGCCACGGGGTAACTAGGATTTACACAAGCTTCAGTATGGATCCAGAACACCTGAGAAGAGATGACGCCAACCCCTCAGAGGGACCTCAGGATGATACAACCCTGAAACCAACTTATATATATATATACAGTATATATATATCTATAGTGGTATCCAGTGGGTGCGGAAAGGATTCAGACCCCCTTAAATTTTTCAGTCTTTGTTATATTTGCTCAGCCATTTGCTAAAATCATTTAAGTTTTTTTTTTTTTTCTCATTAATGTACACACAGCACCCCTATTGACAGAAAAACACAGAATTGTTGACATTTTTGCAGATTATTAAAAAAGAAAAACTGAAATAAATATCACATGGTCCTAAGTATTCAGACCCTTTGCTGTGACACTCATATATTTAACTCAGGTGCTGTCCATTTCTTCTGATCATCCTTGAGATGGTTCTACACCTTCATTTGAGTCCAGCTGTGTTTGATTATACTGATTGGACTTGATTAGGAAAGCCACACACCTGTCTATATAAGACCTTACAGTCTCAGTCACAGTCACAGTGCATGTCAGAGCAAATGCGAATCATGAGATCAAAGGAACTGCCTGAAGAGCTCAGAGACAATTGTGGAAAGGCACAGATCTGGCCAAGGTTACAAAAATAATTTCTGCTGCACTTAAGGTTCCTACGAGCACAGTGGCCTCCATAATCCTTAAAAAGAAGACGTTTGGGACGACCAGAACCCATCCTAGAGCTGGCCTTCCGGCCAAACTGAACTATCGGGGGAGAAGAGCCTTGGTGAGAGAGGTAAAGAAGAACCCAAAGATCACTGTGGCTGAGCTACAGAGATGCAGTCGGGAGATGGGAGAAAGTTGTAGAAAGTCAACCATCACTGCAGCCCCTCCAAACCCCCAGGGGGGGGTCGGGGGGGGGCTTTTTTTTTTTTTTTATGCGGTGGCCCGACGGAAGCTTCTCCTCAGTGCAAGACACATGAAAGCATGGAGTTTGCGAAAAAACACCTGAAGGACTCCATGATGGTGAGAAATAAGATTATCTCGTCTGATGAGACCAAGATAGAACTTTTTGCCTTAATTCTAAGCGGTATGTGTAGAGAAAACCAGTCACTGCTCATCTCCTGTCCAATACAGTCCCAACAGTGAAAGCATGGTGGTGGCAGCATCATGCGGTGGGGGTGTTTTTCAGAAACAACTGCGGAAGATGACTGGTTGCAATCGAGGGAAAGATAATGCGGCCAAGTACAGGGATATCCTGGACGACAACCTTCTCCAGAGTGCTCAGGACCTAAGACTTTACCTTCCAACAAGACAATGACCCAAAGCACACAACTAAAATAACAAATGAGTGGCTTCACAACAACTCTGTGACAACAACTTCTTGAATGGCCCAGCCAGAGCCCTGACTTAAAACCCAATTGAGCATCTCTGGAGAGACTAAAAATGGCTGTCCACCAACGTTTACATCCAACCTGACAGAACCGGAGAGGATCTTGCAAGGAGGAATGGTAGAGGATCCCCAAATCAAGGTGTGAAAAACTTGTTACATCTTTCACAAAAAGACTCATGGATGTATTAGATCAAAAGATTTCTACTAAATACTGAGCAAAGGGTCACTTAGGACCATGTGATATTTCAGTTAATCTTTTTTAATAAATCTGCAAAAATCAACAATTCTGTGTTTTTCTGTCAAAATGGAGTGCTGTGTGTACATTAATGAGGAAAAAAAAAATTAACTTAAATGGATTTTAGCAAATGGCGGCAATATAACAAAGAGAGAAAAATTTAAAGGGGTCTGAATACTTGCCGTACCCACTGTATATATATACATTCTAGAATATCAGAATGCCTATAAAGTGGACAGGAAGCTAAGTGGGAGAGAGAGAGAGAGGGGGAAGATGGGATCAGGAAAGGTCCACGAGCCGGGACTCAAACTCGGGACGACTGAAGCGCAACGACACTACATGTCGGTCTAACAACACTGTTCTGTGTTCTCGTTTTGAACCTAATTCATAGATTACTAATGGTCTTGTATAATTATTAATTATGTGCTGTTATTGTCATTAAGACTATATTAAGAATTTCAACTTTGTTGAGCACACCTCAAATGTAGTCCAATCTCAGCAAAATTTGGTTTGTTTCCATTTCTCATGAAGGGGAGTTGACTGGGTGGGTGAGAGCAGAAGATTTCAAAAGTCCAAAAATAAGGGCCACTCTAATATGTATGCGAAAGGAGAATGTAAGTGTGTGAGAGCCCCTATATATAGGGGTACAACGTGGCTAAAGGCACCCCTTAAGAAAAAATGTGCTTTTCACTACGCCTAAAATGTATAATTGCAAAAAAAATATATACGTTGTATTGAACAGTAATGGTTCTTTTTTTTTTTTTTTTTTTTTTTTTTTATTTTAGAGCAAACGATTTTGTGTTGAAAAGAAATCATTCAAGTTGTTTTTGTTTAAAAATCTTATAAATGCATGAGGTGGCAAGAGGGGCCTTTTACCCCACACACTGGGTAAAAGGGTCACGGTATTGATACAAATACTTCAGCTAAAATAGTTTTTTTTTTTAAATGTCTAAGTTAATACTTGTTCAAAACAATCACTTTAGCAAAGTTTGCATTATTTTCTGCTTATTTTGAAAAAATAAAAGAATACATTTTTGTTCAATAAATATACTGTCATTAAAATATGTTAAAATAAAAATATATATTTTAAAATACAGAAAAAAAAATCATTTTAATAAGTAAAGATTCTGAAAGCATTGAAGGAGATCCAATAACAATTGAATATATATTTACAGTAGTAACAAAAAATATATTTTATTATATGATATGATTAATAATGTTTTTAAATATGATGGTTTCATTCTAAACATGGTGATTATCTCTAATAGGGACACCCGACATAATATATGATATTTACCATCTGAATCTAACCATGTCATATCAACAAATGGAAAAGTCAGCCATCTATTAATTATCATGTTAATTACTGTGCCTTTTAGCCCCAACAGCAGGGCGCTTTTACCCCAAATACCATACTTTTACATATTATTTCGTTATTTAAAAACTGTTGCTTTAATTATCTTAAACAAAACTGACAATCATTAAGAACACCTTTGTCTCAAAATATATTCAACAATTTTAGCGATTCTCATTTGCTACTTAAATCTACATAATTAAAAAACATAAAAGATTAAGTAAGCACAGAATCAACTTTGCGCTGCTGCGTGCGATCGGGTCAAGGATCAGACAAATATACACATGCATCTTGAAAAGCAGATGTTTTGGAAAGTGCTAAGCTACGTTTTTGTGCCATCTAGTGGCTTAGATGAAAATAAAATCAAAGGTGCCTTTTACCCCGGGGCGCCTTTAGCACCGGTGTACCCAGGGTGCGAACTATGGGGGAGCTAGGGGGAGCTCGGCTCCCCTTAATAAGACACGGGCTCCCCTGAAAACGTGATTTGTGAAAATTTGGGGGGTCTCAAAAAATATTGACCATGTGTTATTTTGACGTGCAATTTCAATTTTGTGCAATGTGATCATCGTGGATTATTATGTGTTAAATTGCAAAAATATAATTCATTCATGCATGACAGCAATTTAAACCTAATTCACTTCAATAAAAATAACTATACATGCTATTCTTGTCATGAGCATCAAGGTGTGGGGGCGCTGCGGTGCAAATTCCACTCATGTTTAGTACGTTAACTCAAAGATTCGTAGAAAAAATATAAACGTTGGACTCTGTGGTCGATTTTGTGTTAAGGTAAGGCATGTTATTCGAAATTATGTGTTGTGGCTGGGTGGTTAGAGGATCAGGCGTGACTATAGAGTCATTAAGCTGAACCAGTGAACGGAGTGTATACCTATGTATTCTTGACAGAGTAGCGCGGCAGACGAGTTAACTCGTGAGGGTTGATCATCGTGATCAACACGCACAGCCTGAGCGAGCGAGGCAATAGACCCACGCAGTTGAGGGGGTGGATGATTATTGTCTATGTCAATTAAACTAAATCAAGCATGAAGCGTGTCTTGGAGTTCACGGTTTCCTATAGCCCCTGTTCGGTATTTCTTAATGTTTATCTAGGGTAAAGTCCTGTATTGGAGCGGCATGTGATTTCATGTATGATGCGTGCATGTAGAGAAGTAGTGACACCACCTCGGTAGCTTCGCCTTATGTAGCTTTTGCGACTGCTCATTGTCTTTTTCGAGGAACCCGCGAACCCGCTCACGCACATCCTTCCTTCCACCCACCCCCCACCACCCCCCCCCCCCCCCCCCCCACCCCCACCCCCCCCCCCCCCCCCCCTCCCGTTATAAAAAAAAAAATCAAGTGGGCTCCCCCAAAGTCCACGGTATAGTTCAAACACTGGGTGTACCCTATATAGTAGGTTCATATTTGTTTGGCCTCCTTTCATTTCGGCATTGACAGGTTGCTTTATAAGCTTGCTAGAAGTTCATAGAATGATTTTTTTATAACATAGAAATTCAGAATCAGAATCAGAATGAGCTTAATTGCCAGGTATGTTTACACATACAAGGAATTTTTTTTCGTGACAGAAGCTTCCACAGTGTAACAGAATGACAGTTGGACAGACAAAAAACCCACGATAATAAAAAAGTAAATAAGTAATAACAATATATAAATTGACAATTGTATATTCAGGTATATTACAATAGACAGTTTTGTATGTACAGGTATATTATGTGCAAATTGAAATGTAGACTGAGTATGTGTGTTAGATAAATAAGTGTATGAGTGAATAAATAGTGTGTGTTCCACAGTTATTGTCAGGTGTTCATGAGATGGATTGCCTGAGGAAGAACCTGTTCTCGTGTTCTAGCCGTTTGGTGCTCAGAGCTCGTGCGTCGGCCAGATGGTAAACGGGGGTTTTCCCAAAAAGAGGGAGTGTGCGGGATGTGAGGGATCCAGAGTGATTCTACCAGCCCTTTTGCTCACTCTGGATAAGTACAGTTCTTGGAGAGAAGGGAGGGTTGTACCAATGATTCGCTCAGCAGTCCGGACTACTCTCTGTAGTCTTCTGAGGTCAGATTTGGTAGCTGAGCCTAACCAGACAGTTATAGAAGTGCAGAGGACAGATTCAATGATGGCGGAGTAGAACTGATTCAGCAGCTCCTGTGACAGGTTGAACTTCGTCAGCTGGCGAAGGAAGTACAACCTCAGCTGGGCCTTTTTAACAATGGAGTCTACTGTATGTGAGTGTCCCACTTCAGGTCCTGAGAGATTGTGGTGCCCAGGAACCTGAATGGCTCCACTGCAGCCACAGTGCTGTCCATAATGGTGAGTGAAGGGAGAGCAGGGGGGTTCCTCCTGAAATCCACAATCATCTCCACTTTTTTGAGCATGTTCAGCTCCAGGTTGAGTTGACTGCACCAGACAGCCAGCTGCTCAAACTCTTGTCTGTAAGCAGACTCGTCACCGTCCTGAATGAGGCCGATGAGTGTGGTGTAGTCTGCAAACTTCAGGATCTTGACAGAGGGGTCTTTAGAGGTGCAGTCGTTGGGTGTAGAGGGAGAAGAGCAGTGGGGAGAAAACACAACCCTGAGGAGCTCCAGTGCAGATCGTACGGGTGCTGGATGTGTATTCCCAGCCTCACTAGCTGCTGCCTGACTGTCAGGAAGCTGTTGATCCACTGAAAGACGGAGGTGGGCACGGAGAGCTGAGTTAGTTTGGGCAGGAGGAGGTTGGGATGATGGTGTTAAAGGCCGAGCTGAAGTACACGAACAGGATCCTCACATAAGTCCATGGTCTGTCTAGATGTTGCAGAACATACTGCAGTCCCATGTTTACTGCATCGTCAACAGACCTGTTTGCTCTGTAGGCAAAACTGAAGAGGATCCAGCAAGGGTCAAGTAATGTCCTTCAGGTGGGCCAGCACCAGTTTTTCATGACCACAGATGTTAGAGCCACAGGTCTGTAGTCATTAAGTTCTGTAATTTTGGGTTTCTTTGGGACGGGTATGATGGTGGAGCGTTTGAAGCAGGCTTCATGAGCTTCAGTGATCTGTTGAAGATCTGTGTGAGGATGGGGGCCAGCTGGTCAGCACAGGAATTCAGACAGACTGGTGTAACACAATCCGGGCCTGGTGCTTTTTTCCTTTTCTGATTCCGGAAGACCTGGCGCACCTCTTCATCGCTGATCTGAATTGCAGGTGTGGGAGAGAGGGGGGTTGCAGGAGGTGTGAATAGTTGTGTGGAGAGGTGTTCAGGGCGGGTGTGGGGTGTTTTTTCAAACCCGCAGTAGAACTCGTTCAGATCGTCTGCCAATTGTTGATTCTCCACAGTGCTGGGGGATGGTGTTTTATAGTTGGTGATTTCTTTCAGACTTTTCAACACTGATGCTGAGTCACTGGAAGAGAAATGAATCCTTATTTTTTCAGAATATTTCCTCTTTGCCACTCTGATCTCCTTTTCCAGTGTGTATTAAGCCTGTTTATACAAGACATTTTCCCCCTTCCTGTAAGCTTCTTCTTTGGCCTGACGGAGCTCTCTGAGTTTTTGTCAGTGGAAACATGGTTTGGCGGTGTTGTAGGTTAAATGAAGTCCTGGTTTAGAATGCCCCTATCTTCACAGAAACTGATATAAGATGTTTCAGTCTCTGTGAGCTCGTCCAGATCATTTGCAGCAGCTTAAAAAAACACTCCAATCAGTGAGGTCGAAGCAGGCTTGTAAATCCCACTCTGCTTCATTAGTCCAATTTTTAACAGTCATTGTTACAGTTTTAGCTGATTTCAGTTTCTGCCTGTAGGCTGGTATAAGATGAACCAAGCAGTGACCAGAGAGCCCCAAAGCTGCTCGTGGAACAGAGTGATATGCATTCTTTATTGTGGTATAACAGTGATCCAATATATTACAGTCTCTGGTGGGACATGTAACATGCTATCTGTATTTTGGCAGTTCACAGGAAATATTTGCTTTATTAAAGTCCCCAAGAATAATTAAAACAGAGTCCGGGTGTTGTTGATCTGTGTCTGTGATCAGATCAGCGAGTTTCTGTAAAGCTGAGTGCGCTTGCGGAGGTGATTCCCAGTTGATTCTGCGTCGCGATCTGCCCTGAACAGCTGAAAGCCCGGGAGACTCAACGCGTTGTTCGGAATGGCGTCTTTCAGCCAGGTTTCCGTGAAACACAGAGCAGCACAATATAAATTCAGAATATAATGGCCAAATCTTCTAGCCCACACTGTTTGAACACTGTCTCAAATAAAACAAGCCCATCGTACTAGTAGCTGTATAAGAGTATATATGAGCACTATTTTGAAAGGCACATTAAAGGGTTAGTTCACCCAAAAATTTAAAATGAGGCCTGGTTTTACTCACCCAGGGAGTCATCATAGGTGTGATATGACTTTATTCTTTCAGACAAATTCGTCGGAGTTGTTATAAAAAATGGAAGGGAATCAGGTCAATAATTTAGCTCAAAGGGATTCATTTAAGATTTTAAAGGGAACTCCTCCAATAATATGTAAGGGAATTTGGACATAATCACTGTTTTACGGCTGATCACTGTGACGGCCAGCGATTCATTGAACGAGCTTTATGACATCAATTCTGCAATGGATATGTTTATCCAAAATATAGTGAAAACACTATTAATTAGCACTGTAACAAGATCGGCAGATTAAGACATTAACTTGTGAGCACAAAACCCAAGATACTTCTCTTTTCAATATAAATAAGGCTTTATTGGATAAATCTAAGACATATAAACTAATCTAACACATGAACACACGCATTCACACAAGTTTTCAGAAAGAGAGAGAGTGAGGAAATAATTAAAGAGAATGAAAATGTGAAATCCCAAGTTTACAGCAATATGTGCAATTGCATAGACCTAAACAAACATCAATCACTTAATTAACCCTCGCACCGAGTTCCTCAATGAGGTTAAAATTTAAATTAAATGCACCAGTTCAGCTATCTGGTAGCAAGTACTTGCGTTTCTGTGTCTGGGGTTCCCTTCCTTGTCTGGTTGCCGGAAGGGGTTTCCCGAGGTTGCTGATTGGCTGGAGGTTCAGTCTTGGGAAGCCAGTGATTGGGCGTTGGCTGGCGACGCGGAGCTGTGGTCTGCAGTTGAAGTTTATACGGCAATCTTTCGGAGATGCGGCATTAGGCAAACTTAACTCAAAACACGAAACTCTCAACGGAAAATAAAACAAACTAAAGAAATAGAAATATAAGTAAAGTTTGAAGAGACCAGGTGGCGTTTCTCCTCATGATTTTGGAGGAGATGGCGTGCAAGCCAGAGCACACTCAAAACTAAAGAAGCATGATTAAAAGCATAGCTCAAAGCTATCCCTAAAAAGAGGAGAGTAAGAAGGGGGTTGAAGAAGAGAACCAAGAGAACCAAGAGAGCGATTTGATGGTGTTTCTAGTATTTAAACCGGGCTGTTTAACACACCCCAAATGGTGCTTTGACCAATTAGATGTCGTGTTTGCTCGGGGTGTTGCAATGTTTCTCCTTCCCATTCATAAATCAATTGTTATCTCATCATTCACATGATCCGCGTTTTCCCCGCTCTGGTAGAGTATACATTTTGGACATGATTTCTATAACAAGAATATGATACTTTTGACAACGAAGTGATTAGAATAAAGGTTTCAAGCATGAATTCTCAAATTCACACATACCAAACCTGAATACGAATCATTAAGCGATTCAATAGTTATTCAAAATACATTCACAATAAATGATTAAGACCTGATAAGTCACATGTGGGTTACATAGAAAATGATTATTTGCTCAGGTCCTTTTAGTGTCATTTAGATGCATATTCACATGGAAATGAAGTTTCTTTGGCATTCTGTGGACGTAAGGATACATTCTGTGAAGACCAGAGAGGTTAAAAAGGTCTCCTAAGGAATCTCAGTCTGTTCTTTGTCTCTGAGGTGGAGGGAAAAGTCAATCCGAAGCTTGTGATCACTGTCACATGTTTCCATGTGGCGGTCACGCTGTGCATCTCTTTTGACCATTATTCTTGATAACTTGCCCCAAAATTGACAATCTCCTTGGACTTGTCAATGTGTTCTTTTGTGTTAATGTTGAAAACTGTTCTGTGACAGGGGGGGTTTAGGCTTGCTTCAGCCTGGCTAATGCTCGGGTCTGATTTATGACATCCTGTTGTCTTGGGCCTCTGTGGAATTTTTGTGCTCCTAATGTTTGACCAAATCTTAGATTGTCTGATTCGGTCTGATATCCTACAAAAAATTGTCTTTGATCTTTCAGTATTAATGGTTTATAATTAAGTTGTCTATATTTAGTAGATTGTGTTTAACAGACAAAAGAGTGATGATCAGGTCAACACACAGAGGTATTGAAATTCTACATTGACTTAAAAAAAAAAAAACTGTGCCGGTCGGCCGATACTCCGAATTTTTGGTATCGGATCGGTTCTGAACAAATGGTATTGGTGAATCCCTAACTAAAATCTGAACAATGGATGAAGCCAGGTTCAAAATTCTTGTTTAATTTTGTTAACATATTGGAGTCAATGGTTTCTACAGAAGGGATTTTGGATATCTCTTTTTATCACTCCATAAATCAGAAAATATTGTCAACAGCCAGTGAAAAAATAAATACATTTTCACAATTTTTTAGAAATAAAATGTTGTATAAAATCAGCAAATTATATATGAACAACCCCTCTGTAAAAACCTTCAGAATATGGATTGGAATATAACTGTAATGTTTGGTGGATGTAAATGCTGCTGAAGTAGAGATTTTTGGCTCAGTGCGTGAGAAAAATCTCATTTTGAGAAATCTACAGATGCAAAGATAAAGTGTTATTAAATAAACACGTTCAAGTGTATTTTAGATATTTTCATTCCACTAGTCGGAAAAATTAGGGTACATTTTGAAAATTCAAAAAGCCCAAAATCTCAAAGAATAAGAAAAACTGTGTTTTTGCCTATAGTGTCTCACCTTAAATCTGGACGCGAATGGGATTGCAGAGAGGACAAGATTATCAATAAATAATGGCTTAAATGAAATACAAAGCATATCAAATCAAATGAGGATGAATGGTCTCAGGTGAAGAAAATGAACAGCATGTTGAAAGAAAAAATGATGTGACATCACAGAGCCCTTAAAAGCAGGTACAGCATTTGGCCTGTCCCTCTCCTCTGTTCTCCTTTCTGCCATTATGTGGTTCCTGCTCCTGTCTTTGCAAATATCAGCTATTCAAGGCAAGTGAAACTGTATTTAATAATTAAAACAAATTCCATATTCTGACCCTGTTTACATACATTGCTGTTAATGGGGCATTTGACAGATGGAATTAATTTATTTGGCACATGTGTGTTAAATGTGGGACCAAACGTAGTCAGAGACAGCTAATGAAAATGCTTATATTTTGCTTTATTTTGTAATTCAGTGCAATATTTTCATTATGTATCATTAATTAATTTATATTGTCAAAAGCTTTTGAATGAAAAGTGGAAAAGTAACTTAGTATGTGAATGCAGCTGAAGCTGACATTAATAAATCATGATTATGATGATGATGACGATATTCTCCAGCTAATTTTCAGATGTTCAAAACATCATCTTATGTATCAAAGGAACAAAAATAAATAAATAAGTGATCATCTATGGCATAATCAATGTAATAAAATGGCTAATCAGTCACCTAGAAATAATATAACTATTCCTTGTTTTAACATCTTCAAATTCATGTAACTTTATTTAAAGGAAATGAACATTTAAATGAATGTATATAATTTTAATATTATTAATCTATAGCTAGTAAATCTTGCCAAAGATCATCATGAAAATGCACTTACTGACCAGCATGTTTTTACAACTAGACTACCTTAAAATTTGAGCAATCTTTGTTTTGGACATGATGCTGCCATGATGTGTGTGTATATATATATATTAAATTTTATATTATATTTTTATATTTATTCGTTTATGATGATAATCTTCGGGGTTGCGGTTTAGAATGCAGTTTTAGTGCAAATTTTTTGATCATACACACTTATTTATTTATTTAGCTGTTTGATTACTAGAACTAGAGCGCTTCTACTATCAAGCACTTGAGAACAATTTGAATGTGTTAAATTCAAAAAGAAATGTGAAATGAATGAACGAACTAATTAATGAATAAATTTAAAAAATAAATAACATTATTATTTAAAGTATCTTGAAATATGTCTCCATCTTAATTTATAATTAATTTGCAACTGGACAAAACTAACTAGTTTTGGTTATTTGGTTTTAACACGTACTATAGCATATAAATACATCTTTCATCCTTTCTTTTTTTCTTGTCTCCTCTAAGTGTATAAATTAATCAATTTAATACTGCAAAATCAGAGCCAGTTGCATTCATTCTTAATGAAAACTGCTGCAGTGATTAATATATATTAGTACATGATAATGCATCTTTGTGATATAAAATATATGATTAATTAATTTAATCTACATAGTGCAATGAAAATGGTAGGGATACATAAATATTTATGCATATTAAAACACATGACATAAGTTTTGAGTCCATCTTCAGATGTAGATGATCGGTGCAATAATATTTAATTAACGTTCTAGACATAAAGAGACCAAAACCAAGATCATGGTGTGGTTTGTGTGTCAAGCATATGTTCTTCATAACCCTGTGTGGAAAGGCACGGTTATACCTGTGGTTAACTTACTGATGCTTATGTGTTGCGGGTTTATCTCAGAATCTGAATAAACCTGCAACTCGTCAGAATTTCAGAGCTGAAAACCACGGGCAGATAAGAGGCCGCAGCAGTTTCTGCAGAGTATGTGGCTCATCTGTTCTCAGAACTCAGAGCCACATTTTTCCAATGACCATATATGGTTAAAAGAGACACCTTGACCCTGATAATATTATATGATATCTTTTAATTTATAAATATAACTTCTGTACTCTTTACATGTCATTGGATGTCTTTTTGTTTTTATTTAAATTTAAGGTCTGATAAAAGTGATTTTGTACTGTACTGTACTCATATATTGCATTCAAAAGATGTGTAGCTATTTCAAAATAAATTATTTTTGGTGGAAAAAAGATTGTTAATTATTAGTAAAACTGAATTGAATGTAATCTTAAATTTCATTAATTTAGATGTTTTGCAGGTCTCAATGTGACTTTACGTGGATCTAACAGCCCTTGTATAGGCCGGCTGGAAGTTTACAACAATAAGCAGTGGGGCTTAGTGTGTCATCACGGGTTGATAAAAGAAAATGGAGAGGTTGTGTGTATATCATTAGGGTGTGGGAATCATACACGCTCTGATATAGAAAGGACCCTCTACAAAGATCCACCTCCACCCCAACAATATTGGATGGATCGAGTGAAATGCACATCTGAAGAAGAGAGCCTTTGGAAATGCCCAATTGTTGCAGGAGACAAAACAGGCTGCAAAAATGATTTTGTTGCTGTTTAATGCTCTGGTAGGTAATATTCTTTTAACTGAAAAAAAAAAGTTTGATATTTGTATTGAGGTCATCTTTAGTGTCCAGATGCAAATCAATACACATTGAACCCAACCGCTGGGTCAAAACAACCCAATAGCTGGGTCAAAACAACCCAATAGCTGGGTCAAAACAACCCAATAGCTGGGTTTGTCCCTGTTTAACCCAGCGCTGGGTTATATTTAACCCAGCATTTTTTAGAGTGTAGTGTTAATAAATTGTATGTGCAAGCAAATGATACTCTAGAACTAACAGCACTTTTCTGAGCCATTTTTGCAATGATTTTTATTCAGCTGGTCATTTAGTGGAATGAAGTCAGTTATTCTCAAGGTTTTCTTTTTCCCAAGTTTCCAAACACTTAGACCACATTTTGAGCAGTGCGTATAGATATATTGTCTTTGTTGTTATGTATTTATTTTTTAATCTTGGCCAGATGAAAGCAAAGCAAAAAAGATATGTCAGGAGCTTGGTTGTGGAGATCATTTTTACTTCCCTAAGCCTGGAATGTTCAAAGGACAACAGAGCAAACAAAATGTATTGCTTCATTGTGTTGGCAATGAGAAGTACTCTTGGCAATGTATGGAGTGGTCAGACTGCCAGGAGCGAGTCAGTGTGATCTGCACCAGTAAGTGTATACTGTTATTAAACAGCTCTATGGAGTACTTTGCTCTGATTGGTCAGTTGTAGCATTCTAATATTCTAATATTCACCGTCGTCTATAGCAATGTTATATACCAGTCCATAAAAGCATGTTTGTGGAATAAATTAAATGGTACTGAAATCCCCTCCGGGTCATACAATACTTCTGTAAATGCTTTACATTTTCTATTAAGTTTCCCATTATTTCCATTGTTTGTGTCAAGTGAGAAGTAAAATTCAAATTTACACAGAAATGCTTGTATTACACAGAGCACAAGAGGTTACGTCTACGAGATGGCAGCAATGTTTGCTCTGGGTTGGTGGAAGAGTACAGTGTTGAAAAAAACTCATGGGATCTTCAGTGGACAAATGTGAGGCCTGAAGTCGTCTGTTCACAACTATACTGTGGTTCCACTGGAAATTTCACAAACGCTAATAATAGTAAATTAATAATTATATTTATATTTACAATAATGCCAAAATTTTTTTTTTACTTCACCCTCGTCCATCTTACAGAGGAAGATGAGTTTGTTTTTTCATGGAAACAATTTTGCGAGGACATTTAACATTTGAATACTTGCTCACCAATGGATCCTCTGCAGTGAATGGGTGCCGTCAGAATGAGAGTCCAAACAACCGATAAAAACATCACAAAAATCCACAAGTAATATAAGTAACCTCTCAAGTCCATCACCCCCCCCCCCCCCCCCCCCCCGCTTAACATCATGTGACGCGAAAAGCTGCGTGTTTTAAAAGAAACAAATCTATCATTTAAGACGTTTTTACTTCAAACCATTGCTTCTGTCTAAAATATGAGTTCTCTGTCCTATAATATTGCTTTCTCCAGTGAAAAAGTTGTCTTGTCTGAATCAGGAGAAAAATATGCATAGATTAAACCCTGTCAAGCAAAAATAGTTAATTTTTTTTTAAAAAAAAAAAAAAAAAACATTCTGAATGATTTTGAGTGTGTGAGCTACAGCGAGGACTACATTTCTTGAAATCTGTTCCAATGAAGAAATAAACTCATCGACATCTTAAATGACCTGAGGATGATTAAATTCTCAGCAAATTTAAATTTTTGGGTGAACCAATCCTTTAAGCACAATGTAAACTGCCATTTAATACCCATTTATTTGATACACTCTTCAAAGACAGCGTCAGCATTGTTTGCCAAGACAGTAATCATAATCACTTAAAAAGGCAATCTGCAGTGAACTGAATTGTGGGGTCAGGCTGCAGGAAACTGACCATCGCCAACAAACGCCGACAGGGGTAACACACTGATCCAACAAACTCAGACAGACTAGTCTGTTGGCGTTTGTCGGCGGTTGTCGGTGCGGTGTGAATTGGCCTTTAGTTTGACTTTGCATGACGAGTCCCAAATCCCAGGACTATCAGGAATTAAATGTCTGGATCGTGCCAACTCTGTTTCCAAATGTGACCTCAGTAAGGTTTCATTGAAAACGTCTCAGTTACGTATGTAAACCCTTGTTCCCTGAAGGAGGGAATGGAGACGTCACGTCGGATGACCGACGAAATTGGGATCTCGCTTAGAGGGACCAATCCACTTTGAGTGTAAACTAAACGAACCAATGCACATTGGGATGTGATTATTGCATCCAGCTGCCGCTGATCACAGCAGGAGTATAAGTAGGCAGCAGATGCAGAGCATATTCAGCTTTTCACTTCGGAGCCGAGTCAGTGACCCGGCCGCTCAGCGGTGGTACAGGAGCTGTGGCGACGGGATGTGACGTCTCCGTTCCCTCCTTCAGGGAACGAGGGTTACCATACATAACCGAGACGTTCTCTTTCAGTCGGTCACTCTCGACGTCAAGTCGGAGGACCGACGAAATTGGGATCATACCAAAAGGCCACAGCTACTGCCCCTTCCAGTGTCCTGTGGAAGCCACCTGCGCCCCTACTTTTTGGAGTAGGCCAGGGCTTCTTCACAAGAGGACCAGCTACTGCTGCTATGGCACTACCCAATGAGTAAGACTGGATAACACTGGGAAAACGTACCCGTTCTACTTGGAACAGGGGCGTTACGGAAGCTCGAACCTTCCCGAAGGAGGTTTCGGAAGCAATACACATATGGACATCCCTTAGGTGCATATGGAAGAATGGAGGTGATTGAACCCTCTTGGAATGGCAGAAGTCTGCCGGGGAGAAACAGGCTCTGAGGCTATACCGTGGACTTTACACATATGGGATCCACTTAGGTCTTACATATGGAACCCAGCCTTCTACCGGTTCTCGAGGATTCAGTGAGTGAAGGCCTGGCGCCGGACTCTCCGCCACGTCTGGCTGCCGAGGGGACGGAGGAACTCAACAGGGTCTACGATATGGACTTTGGAGTGGTTTTGCAAGCCGACCCGAAGCCGGGGCCTCTCAGTGCTTATACCCGTTTGAGGTGAGAACACAGGAGGATACCGGCTCCACACGAAGGCTATAGAATCTAGCGAACGTGTTAGGGGTCGCACAGCCCGCAGCCCTACAGATATCTGTCAGCGAGGCGCCACGAGCCAGCGCCCAGGAGGATGCAACACCTCTAGTTGAGTGAGCTCGCAACCTGAACGGGCAGGGCACACCCTGTGCCTGATAAGCCAGGGTGATGGCATCCACTATCCAGTGGGCCATCCTCTGCTTGGAGACAGCCTTCCCCTTCTGCTGGCCTCCGTAACAGACAAAGAGCTGGGCTGAGGTCCTGAAGCTTTGCGTCCGGTCTACGTAGCACCTTAACGCTCGGACGGGACAGAGCAAAAGTTAGGGCTGGGTCTGCCTCCTCCGAGGCAGCGCTTGGAGGTTCACCACCTGAACCCTGAAAGGAGTAGCGGGAACCTTGGGCACATAACCGGGCCAGGGCCTCAGGGTTACCTGGGAATCAGCCGGCCCAAACTCTAGGCACGAATCGTTGACCGAAAATGCATGCAGGTCCCCTACCCTCTTGATGGAGGCCAATGCCAGCAGGAGCAGAGTCTTCATTGAGAGGAACTTCAGCTCAACCGTCTGCAAAGGCTCAACCGTCTGCAAAAGGTAAGGGCCCGCGCTGTAGGGCCGTGGGCACTAGAGTCAGGTCACAAGAGGGTATAGAGGGGGGCCGTGGATGATTTAACCTTCTCGCCCCCTTAAGGAACCTGATGATCAGGTCATGTTTCCCCAGCGATTTCCCTTCTATGGGGTCGTGGTTAGCTGCGATTGCAGCGACATAAACTTTGAGGTTGGAGGGAGACAGCCTTCGCTCCAGCTCTTGCTGCAAAAAGGACAGCACAACTACGATCGGGCATCTTCGGGGGCCTTCTCGGCGAGAAGAACACCACTCAACGAACAGGTTCCACTTCAAAGCGTAGGCGTGTCTCGTAGACGGTGCTCTCGCTGAAGTGATGGTGTCAACTACCTCTTGGGGTAGGCCACTCAGAACCTCCGCGTCCCGTCCCAGGGACCGGACATGAAGTTTCCAGAGATCTGGACGCGGGTGCCAGAGGTTGCCCGTCTCTGAGTCAGTAAATCCTTCTTCAGAGGAATCGGCCAAGGAGGGCTGTCGCGAGGAGCATTAGTTCCAGGAACCAGATCCGGGTAGGCCAATAGGTGCCACCAACAGGACCTGCTCCTCGTCCTCCCTGACCTTGCACAGCAACTGTGCCAGAAGGCTCACTGGGGGAAATGCATACTTGCGAAGGCCCCGCGGCCAGCTGTGTGCCAGTGCGTCCGTGCCTTGTGTTCCCTCGGTCAGGGAGTAGAACAAATGGCAGTGATAGGTTTCTGGAGAGGCAAACAGGTCTCCTGAGCGGCTCCGAAACGTCTCCAAAACAGATGGACCGTCTGGGGATGGAGTCTCCACTCTCCTGGGAGCGCAGCTCGTGACAGCTCGTCGGCTGCCCGGTTGAGAAGCCCAGGAATGTGAACAGCACGAAGAGACCTCAGAACCTTCCGACTCCAAAGTAGGAGGTGGCGGGCGAGTTGCGACAAGCGACGGGAGCGCAGACCACCTTGTCGGTTGATGTACGCAACGGTCGCTGTGTTGTCTGTGCGGACTAGTACATGCTTGCCTCGTAAGCGCCCTTTGAGACGGCCCCCGGGGCAAGGTGCACTGCCAGCAACTCGAAGCAGCCAGTGCATTTGGGGCCCCGTCCAAACCCCTGACAATGCAAACCCGTTGTACGTGGCCCCCCAGCCGGTGGTTGAGGCATCAGTGCAAACACAGAATGCATGGAGACCTGTTCTAGGGGCACTCCTGCCCGAAGAAACGTGAGGTCTGACCATGGGGTGAAGGTTTGGCTGCAGGCCGGTGTAACTTGGATCCGGAAGGTGCCGCGTTGCCACGCCCACCTCGGGACTCGGCCATGGAGCCAGTGCTGCAGCGGTCTCATATGGAGCAGTCCCAGCGGTGCGACTGCCGCCGTAGCTGCCATATGCCACAGGAGCCTCTGAAACTGTTTCAGTGGGACCGCCATCCTGCCCTTACCGAGTCCCATCCATACCGGGAAAAGAGATCCTCTGTGTCGGGGAGAGTTTTCTCTTTTCCCAGTTGACCTGAAGGCCTAACAGGCTGAGGTGTGAAAGTACCAATTCCCTGTGTTCGCACAACTGATCCTGCGACTGCTTCGTCGAGGTAGTTGAGAAAGCAAATGCCCTGCTCTCTCAGGGGAACAAGGGATGCCTCCACAACTTACGTGAAGACACAGGGAAACAGGGACAGCCCGAAGGGCAGGACCTAGTACTGATATGCTCGTCCTTCGGACGAGAACCACAGGAATGGTCTGTGGTGCGGAAGGGTCGACACATGCAGTACGCGTCCTTCAGGTCGACCGCTACAAACCAATCTCGGGGACAGATGCACCCAAAGATGCGTTCCTGCATCAACATATTGAACGGTAACCGGGAAGGGCCCGGTTCAGTAAGCGCAGGTCCAGGATTGGTCGTAACCCGCCGCCTTTCTGGGGTACAATGAAGTAGGAGCTGTAAAACCCCGTCTTCATATCGGCTGGAGGGACCGGCTCTATCGCATCCTTCGCCAGTAGGACTGCGACCTCCGCCCGCAAGACAGGACCATAGGCCGCCTTCACTTTTGTGAAGCAGATGCCACTGAACTTGAGGGGGACGCCGGGAGACTGAATCGCATAGCCGAGCCTGACGGTTCGAAGGAGCCACGAGACGGGCTGGAGCCAAGACAGGCTCCCAGACACCGCGGCTAGTGGAATCAACGGAACGTACAGGCATACCCGCAGGGGGCAGCGTTGGAAAAAGCAGGACCCGGCCCGGGCGTCTCGCAGCCGGTCCGAGGCGGGGTCTGGTGTGTGTAACACTGACCTGAGTTCGAGCAGAGGGTGCGTGGGTAGTCCGTTGGTTCGTCCTCCCAAACCGCCCACTGCTGCTCACTGGCAAGAGAGGAGGGTGAGTGTGATATGCACTGGATCGTCCACAACCCCCCGTCCCTCTGGGGACCCAGAAATAGAGGAAATTGCTCTTTTGTCGAGAATTTGGGGGGTCCACCGACGATGAGGTCAGGGTGGAAAAAAGATGAAAGATTCTTCCACCCGGCCTTCCTCAGGGAGATGGGAGTGGTTGGGCTTACAATTCTCCGGAGAGCATTGTCAATCCACATCTGGGTCGACCGTCACTGGGCTTTGCTCTCTCCGCTACCACACTCTTGTTTTGGTGGTGGCAGGGGGGCCGCCCTCGGCGATGGCATCAGCTGCACGCCGGGGCAGGATGTACATGATGGCCTCAGTCTGCTTTGGTCAGGGGAGAACCGCTGGGCAAGTTCTCCACAGTGTCGCCGAAAAGGCCGGCCTGGGAAACGGGGGCGTTCAAGAATCTTGTCTTATCCGTCTCACGCATGTTGGCCAGACACAGCCAGAAATTGCGCTCCTGGACCACCATAGTGGACAACGCACGACCCAGAGACCGCGCCGTAACCTTCGTTTCTCGTGGCGCGAGGTCCGCCGCGGTGCGGAGTTCTCTGCGAACTTCCGGGTCGTGACCACCCTTGTGCAAGTCCCTCAGTGCCTTGGCCTGGTGCACTTGCAATCACGCCGTAGCGTGTAAGGCAGCTTCTCCAAAGGTCGTATAGGCATCGCTGGCCAGTCAAGTACCTACAGACCCGGAAGGGGAGGCACGGTTCTCCCGCCGGTCGGAGGAGGCGGGAGGGGAGGTGGTATTAGGACACAACTGCATCGCAACCCACTTCTCCACCGGGGGGACCCTTGTAACCCTCTATCTGCCCCACCATCGAGGGTGGTGAGGGAGGAGGATCCAGCAAATCAGTTTACGGCAGTAAAAAGGTGCCGTCCACGAACCGTTGAGCTCCTCATGCACCTCCGGGAAAAAAGGCACCAGAGTGGGGCCCTGAGAACCAGCGCGAGCCACCCAGAGAAACCAATCATCCAACCTCGAGGGCTCGGGACACGGTGAAAGTCTTCACTCGAGCCCTACCCCTACGGCGGCACGGGAAAGCATAGCCATTATTTCTGGATACGATTCAGGCATTGCCTTACGGGTCCGGAGGAGAGCAGCGCTGACGGATCTTCATCCCCAGAAAAGTCCGGCTCACCCTCCGGTGCTGCGACCGACATCCGATCATCGAGGGGAGCCCCGAAAGAAACAGGTGGTAACCCCCGGGAGGGTCCAGCCTGCTCTTTTTAAGAGCTCCGCTGGTTTCGCAGTGCCGGCGGGCTTGGGCATCCCCGGAGGGGAATTACTCACCGTGACCGTAAGACCAGTCCGACCACCGCTAGAAAAAGGACGCCCCCGTCTGCCACCAGAGGGAACCCCAGATCTAAGCAGTGGCACGGTGCACTCCGCCCCCTTGCAGGTAACGGAATCCGGTCCGCAACTCCGAGATGGTCAAACCCCCGCAATGGGAGCATGAGCCATCCACGAAAAACAACCTCAGCATGCTTCATGCCCAGGCAAGAGAGGCAACGATCGTGACCATCACCCAGCACCAGTTAACGACCGCATCCAGAAATGCCCGGGTGATACATTGCCTATAGCAAAGACCCACAGGTTTTTGCCAAAGCAACGGAGTCTTTAAAAGACGCACCCGAAATTGCTCTTTTAGGGGGAAAAGCTCTTTTAGCGTGCTGAGGCGCACAGGGGAGATGATCATCTGCAACACAAACAGGGGTTAGTGCAGCCTGATGTGTGCAACCCAATCGACACAGGAAACCACCACCGCTGAAGCACCGTAACGCCAACACCAAGAGCTCCTAAGAGTGCGCTGAACTCGCTCAATCTTCGTCTCTCAGTAGAGTAGTCAGGAGCAGAAAGATGTCATCGCTCGGCTCCAAAGCGAAAAGCTGAATATGCGCTGCATCTGCTGCCTACTTATACTCACGCTGTGATCAGCAGCAGCTGGATGAAATAATCGCATGCCAATGTGCATTGACTCGTTTAGTTTACACTCGAGGTAGATTGGTCCCTCTAAGCGAGATCCCAATTTCGTCGGTCATCCGACGTGACGTCGAGAGTGACCGACTGAAAGGGAACACAATGTACTGTGATGTATCTGAAATGCACAGGTATTTATCATTTTTGATACTTCTTACTCCAAGTATCTCTAGGTCAAGGGTGTAGTTTCTTGTCTGACCTTTGACCTTTGCTCCTGCACATACAAAACAAGACCTTTAATATTTCTGCCATTCATGTGACAGATTGGGAACGATTGCTCCTCTATAAAAAGGAAGGCGAATGCAGTGGTCAAGTATATGGTTTTAGAAATGGAAAAACACAGCTCGTCAGAGAATAGGGATGGGGCTGAGAGGAAGGACAAAAGCTGTGCGAGTATCCGCAGTGTGGAAACTACACATCACACTCCACATGCGACATACATGAAAAAACTACAGAGTGGTGGAATAAGACCTATAATTGCTCAGGGAAGAAGAACATGTTGGAGTGCGAGAGCCGTGATCAGGCCATCCAGCTTCAGCAGCAGTTAACCATCCAATGTGACCGCAGGTTATAATTTCAGTAATAATCTGTTACCTGTTGAGATGAGTGTTTTCTTAGCATCAATGATACATTCTAGGCTAAAAATTTTAATGTCAAATGTATTTTTAATTTACATTTGAGTAACAAATTCAAATGAAAACAGAATATCAATTGTGTGTGTGTGTTTGTGTGTGTGTGTGTGTGTGTGTATATATATATATGTACGTGTAATTCACCAGACAGAATCATTCTAATTACAACCAAATAGTGTGTTAAAACAGACCAGAGCAGTTCACTCATTCCAATTCAAGATCCTGTAGGCATGCCAAAGAACTCAAATGAATGGGAATCGGTTCTTAAATTCTTTTAATTGGACCAATCCTGCTATAAAATATATTACACAAAGGGCAATAGATGACTTACAGAAAAATAAATATTTGATTGTCTGTTTTCACTCCTTTCCAGGTAAACCTCCAGCCATTACGCTCTCAAAAAATCGCACAGGAGAGGTGCTCATAAATAAGGAGCATGTTAGTGCATCTCAGTGGCATGATCAGATGTCCAACAATTTATGTGACAGCCTGTGGTAATGCCATCCAATACTGGAGCGTTAAAACAGATACAAAAAAATGCTGACATTTCAGCTGCACAGGAATAGAGACATCGGTGCGGCAGTGTGGCTCTAATAAGGACAACTGTGAGAACATCCTCTTTGTAGCCTGTAAAAGTGAGTCATACACATAATACCGGGCTGTATATTAGGACTGTTACTGTGGGTGAATATTGAATTGATGCTGAAATGTAGTTCAGTTCCTCATTTAAACACCCCATGCAATTAAAATTTGAGTTTTGTGGCTGTTAGTCGATTTCTGTTTGCTCATCTACACTGGTGGTCAGAAGTATGGAATAATTAAGATTTTTTTCATGTGTATTTGCTTGTATAGTACTTCACGTTTTGCAGATATATGCAAGTTTTTAAACATTTAAAAAGATTAGTGAAATGTACAGAATATATTTAAGTGTTTTTTAATTTTTTTTTAAATGTACTTTTGCATTGCAGATAGTGTTGAATTCAGCTCCACTGAAAAGTGTGGCGGTAAGCTTGGGATCAAGTATAAAGGGCAATGGGAATATGTCTGTGGAAAACTGACTGACTTCTGAGACTGATGCTAAGAAGGTTTGTGATGTGCTCAAGTGCAACGTTAATCGAGAACTGCTGAATGAACAGGAAATAGTCAAGGAAATAAAGCTGGAGATTAGTTGTCCAAAAAGCCACCAGAACATTTCTCAGTGCGTGAACCATCTCGAAAACCATGAATGCAGTCTTGAACATGCTGAAATCAAATGTGAAGGTAAAAAAAAAACACAGATACCATACACTTTAATTGTATTTTTATTGTTTTGGGATTTGTTTTGCCACTGCTTGCTTTCTTACATGAAGTTAAATAGCTGTGGGTTTGCTTGATTAAAGATTAATAAACAATCTAACCTGTGAAACTGTGCCATTAAAATTGCAGGTTATATTTCAAAAATAATTCTTCAGTGAGTCTGATATTGGGTCTATTAGGAGGCGTGCTGGGGTTGCTGATTTTGTTTTTGATGATCACAAATCGGAAACGCCTACTTTTAGCTTGTGAGTATCACTTGCACTATGCAGAAAGACATCATTCTGATTTTCAGACAAACATATTATTTTTACATGATAGAGTTGCATAGTGATATTTGGAGGGCCTTCATCTTTTTAACCTGTTGAAGGCAGTGTTTCCCACTCCTTGTCTCACTACAGATCAAACAATAACCAATAGAATCAATAGAAAGCATACTTTTCTACCTGTTTCTCTTTTTGCATTAAGTCATTACAGAAATAAGAATGGCAAAGACATCAACACTGATATGAACTAAATGGATAAGACGGATACAGAGAACAGAGGTATACTGTGTCATTTTATAATTTTTACTTTCAACATTGTGAATATTGAGACACAAGCTAATGCTTTCCTTAATTGCAAAATTTTTTGACTGCAACATTAAGGACAACAATCATTCTACCACCACACACCACAAACAACACAACACCCCACACACACACCCACACACATCTGTATATATTATAATATATATATATATCTATTATAATATATACTACTAGTGTTTAACACACATATATATATATATGATTATAGAATATAGACACACACACACTCACCACAATACACAGTATAATTTTATTATATATATATATATCGGAAGATGTACAAAAATCAATAAACTATCTATTGTAAATTATGTTTTACAAGCAAATTATCATTTTTCCTTTTAGTTATAAAATATTATTTAAGCAAAGATACTTATTGGTTCAGATTTGTTCTGAACGAAACGGCATCGTTTTAGATATATGATGGAGTTATGGGAGTGGATGCTCTCATGAGACAAGTCAGGGTGAGATATCAAATATTAACGCGTATATCAAATAGGTCTTATATCGCAGATCATTTTTCATTGTCCGTTGTCATTCATTTCAACAATACTGGAGTCAATCGATCAATCTTTAATAGTCTGTTCATTAGTTTTATTTATTATTAGTTTGTTGCATACCTGCTGCCGACCATGCCAACTTTTGTCATCCAGCAATGTTCTTTAACTATAAGACATAAATAAACTATACTATGACTCTACATACTATACTAAGAAAAACAAATAAAATAGTCTCAAACTTAATTTAATCAACAAATTACTAATTCTTTTTTATGTTTAGATTAAACGAAATATTGATTAACCTGAATATACAATATTAGTGACCACGACTACATTTAAAAGGCCGCACATTCAGACGAAAGGAAAAAAAAAGAAAATATAATGTAAATAAAGTAATATATTACCAAATGGTATATTTCTTTATATGTGTAAGAAAAATTTGGTTCCTCCAAAAAGGCAAGAAGGAGGATGAAGATGACAGAAGGAGAGATTCTGGTTACAGAAATATGATTACATGAGGGGACAAAACCAAGAATCTCTCCTTCTCAACCACCATGATGGACAATCTCACATCCCTCTCCTTCCAAAGAGACCCGAGAGATTCTTGGTCCGGCACTCTCAAATTCAACACCACACGGTGTGTGTACCTATGGAAATGGTGGCTGACTTTTCCTTGGTTTCTTTCAATCAGATCAGACATATGAAGCGGAAGACCGAGACCCACAGCGGGACTTGGATGATGTCATACCTGTTGAAGGCTGCAGCCATATGAAAAGCCAGGGCTGACAGAGCCCACACAAGCACAGTAGATGTAGACGTGGATGAAAGTGTGCAGATTCCGATTCCAGAAGCAGGTCCAGGTGCCCCCGTGCTGTACTGGTGACACAGAGGTAGAAGTTCACGCGTCAACGAGATGTAATGAAGCAGGCCAAGTGACCAAATTGTCTTTTAAGTTAATGTGTACCGGTTATTGCTTTATGTTAATGATTGCGTTAATTTCACTATAATGTATACAACTCTTGCGCGAGGATTTAAACGGTAACATTTTGACGTTTCAATGCGCTAACTCTCAAGATTTAAAGTTCATGTGTTAATGGTATTATGTGACACCAAACACCTTTAAATTTGCTTGCACACACAGCTTTCGTCACATGTAAACACCCGAATCCGGAGAATGCAGCCCATGCATCACTTGCTCACCCACCGGGATCCTCTGGAGTGAATGGGTGCTTTCAGAATGAGAGTCCAAACAGCTGAATAAAAACATCACAATAATCCACATGACTCGAGCAACAATAATGATTGTCGCAAGTGAAAAAAATCTGCGTGTTTTAAAAAATCAAATCCATTATTAAGACATTTTTAACTTCAAACTGTTGCTTCTGACTAAAATACGAATGTCATATCAACTATCATATAGTGAAAACTCGTTTTGGACTGTTTTTCTTGTAAACAGTGCTTGATCTATACACATTTTCTCCTGATTCAGACAAGACAACTGGATAAAGCAATATTATGGATAGAGTACTCATATTTTAGCTGGAAGCAACAGTTTAAAGTTAAAAAAATACTTTTTTAGAATTTTTTATTGTTTCGGAATAGGTGTGGTTTGTAGTGTTGGATTACTTTGCAATATTGTGAATTTTCAGCTTTAGGCACTATCATCTGATTTGTCAACCCATTTACTGCAGAGGAACCATTGGTGAGAAAGTGATGTAGTGCTAAATTTCTCCAGATCTGTTCCCTGAAGAAACTATTCCTATATTACGCTATGTAAGAACAGTGCAATATCCATTTAGTTTCCATCCATTTTCTGTGTCAATAATAAGGCAAACATTAGCATGTAAAAATACATTTAGTTATGCAAAAATGAAAAGGTTTGAAATGGTAACCAATAGTTTCCTTAATGCTCCATGATAGTACTCAAGAAATGTAAAAATTATGCTCTCAAAGTCACCAAAAGTGAAAACCTACAGTAGGTGCTATTTTGGCAAAAAAATGTACACAGTATATTTATTATTATACATGTACACAGTATATTTTATTTCGGCAGACGTATGAGCATGTGTATTAATTTGACTAAATCATCAAATTTTTTAAGAGATATTACTTATTTTAAAATTAATTATAGTTGTATACAATTTTACAATAAGAACCTAATTTTCTGTTTTGCATGGCCTATAATTTGAAAGATGAAACCATAAACTCAGATAATGCATTGTTTAGAAAGAAAAGCTTGCGCAGCCATACGCCTTTTATTTTTATTTTTTTTCTTGTTTTGAAAATTGCTTTTATAGATTTTTCCATATTAGGATTTATTTCACATTAAAGTAACTGATACTCCTGACTCTTTTGTAAACAATTATGCAATTGAATGCTGTCAGTTTCATGTATCTCAGTAAATCTCAGAAGAGCTGGAGGTGAAATGGTGTCAGTGGAGACATGCTCTGGTACTGTGTGTTAAACTGTATCGTTCTATAACACCTATAGTTTGATTCATAGCACAAGAGTTTGCTCTCTATGCTTCATCAGTAACTCTCCTTCTAATTGCAAATATGTCTGATTACATTTGACATCTGCTCACACATGCCCACATTTAAACTCAGTAACAGCTGCTGTGTGCTATAACTAGCAGTACTAGTGTTACTGTGTTTTAACTGTGTTTTGGTGACGTCTTCCTGTGACCGGTGAAGTTCACATGTAATCTGCTTTACCCTGAGGGACTCGTTTGTAAGTGCTTTGTGTAAACAGAACATGGTTCTTTTGAAGAGAACTGACCGTGTGTCTTTAGGGGCCGGAATCTCTGAATAGAACATTCCAAAATTCAAATGAGGATTATCCAGGATTTATTAAAACATAGCTACAGGTCACGACGAGCTTTAACCACCCCAGTCTGTTTAAAAAGATTATCCGCAGTGCTGATTATAACTATGAAGTGATGATGCCACATTCCCCCACTTAAAATCATGGTGGGGAACATTTTGTCTTTGTTATATGTGTTTGACGCTTGTAAGATAAAAAAAAAAAAAAAAAAAACTTTTTAGCTGGTTTGCTAAAGTAATTCAGGTAATGACACAAACATGCTCCCAAAACTAGCAAGTTCATCAGTTTGCAGGCAAGTTCTGAGAGCATGATTGTGGAGGATGCATCTCAATCTGGTGCAATCTTTTGTATCAGGTCTAAATGTTACTACATTCTTATTTTTTTTTCTCTCATGGGTCTAAAATTCACCAATGTGTTTCTAGGAAGATTCTATAAGGAGCCTATTTGCATGTTTCTGCTGAAAAAGCATGACCCAGTGAATGAAGACTGCACTTCAACACTATTAAAAAGGCACAACTTATTACAGAAAGAATATGGCTTAAAAATAAGATATTAGGAATATGGATATTAAGGAAATATTACTAACTTCATAATCAGTCATATTTATGAAATCAATGTAATGTTTGCCCACTTATTGCTATATATATATTCGGATATATATATATAAGATATAATTTATATATATATATACACACACACCACCACAAACTCTATAGGCTATTAATTTCACAATTAGGTCCATGAATTTGATGTACGACAAGCATTTTTGGGTCCACTAAAAGATAGGTGGGTGGGTATGACACAAATTTTCTGTTTGATTCGATATCGATTATTAAGGATATAGCAATCCTACAGTACAGTACTATTGGCCAAATTCTAAGGAAAAAACAAATTATCAACGAATGATGTTCAAAATCATATGAGAGTCCGGTAGGGCTACACAACATTGGAAGATTTAAAAATTAATGATTGGATACAAACACTGCAATTACACCAGTGAAGGTTAGTTTTTTATATAAAGGTTAATAAATTTACCAGAAAATATAGGTCCTACTTTATTATTCTACAAGTTTAAGTTTTTTTTAATTATAGATAACAAAACATTGAACTGGGGGATGTCATAAAAACTAACAGATCTATTCAAACACAAAAGAACTATGAACCCCCTGTTTAAAGAAAATGGTATTGCTCCTAATTTAGCAAATTCTACCTCTCTAGAGTCTTTTTCTAGGTGATTAACGCTGTTATGGTACCCCAAATATGTCTTATTGATATAAAATTCATGGTATGGGGAGGCGTGCCACATGTTTGTTATAAAAATGAAAACAGGCTAGGACTAATACATCTTGCGGATTTAAATTTTCTATACATATCTATATATATGTTTAAATATATGATATATTACTGTCGAACATAAGTATATATTATATATATCTAGGAGCCCCACAGCCGGACATGCGGATGTGAAAAAAAAAAATGGGGAGGAGGGGGAAAAATGTGTTTTCCGAATCTTTGCGCTTCCTTCTCAAAACTTAGCATTCCCCCCAACGAGAAACTTTGTGTTCTCTCGCAAAAACTTTTTTCCTCCCACACCATATTTTGTCCATCACCATCTTTAGGGGCTCCGTAATATTTTACCCGGCCAGCCCTACTAAAATATACTTTAAAGTGCCCCTATTAGGGATTTTTTTTTAATTACCTTTCATGCAGTGTGTAACAAAGCTCTAAGTGAATGAAAACACCCTGCAAAGTTTTAAATCTGAAAGTGCACCCGTGTACAGTATAAAGTTATTGTCTCTCAAAAGAAAGAGTCGACTCGGAATCATTTAAACGAGTCGTTTTTAAAAACGAATCCCAAGCAGTTTCATGTTGAAGTCAACATGAAACATTAGAATATTGCCTGCCCACTTGTTGGTCTTTTCGCGCTGGTCTGGAATGAAAATGCAAATGCATTCTTTGCAACTAGGTGCCGTTTCTGGAGCGGTAAAATAGCTGTTTCCCAGGTATCGCTGTACACAAAGCAGCACTGCGCTGATATATCAGGCATTACAGGCATGATGAAATGAAAATGAAGCCAATTGGACAAATCACCACAGATTAGCTTCACGCAAAGGAGGGGTTTGGAAAAAAGAATCGTTGATGGAATCGTTTGGGAGTCGTTGAGCAAATAAGGTAAAAATAAATGCTTATAAGAAAATTAAAGTGTTTTTGACCTTGCATGCATGTCGCTGTTGTTGGGGACCACAAATCCAAAAATATTTCATTTAAACCCAATAATTAGGAGGCACGTTCTAATCAATGTCATTCTATTGGTACTAGTCTGTCACGTATTTAATAAAAAAACAGTTAAACAGAATATTTGTAATCATGAAGCGTTGCAATTTTTTTGAACATATTAACACTATACGCCAATACCTTTGCAGTCTATAAAATGATAATCTTATAATCCTGGTAAAGCATTCTATTAGCTATTGATAACTGTATACGCAATATTAGAAGTATTTCTCAACATCATAAAACAGCCACATGCTAACTGTGAGTGAGTGACACTCGAAATGTTAACCAGGCCTTTATCATCGTCATTCTCCTGTGCATGTTTGCTGAGGTTTGGCTCACATGTTATCCATGAGTCTAGACACGGAAAACTGGTGCTGTGTACTTGAGGAGCAGAAATAACCTCACAACACCATGCTAGGTGGATTGCTGATTATAAGCAAGTTGTTGGCTTGTAGAGATTGTGATTTTTCCATAAAACAGCAAAGATTTATTAGCAGTATGTGCTGCATGAGCCGCTGGCAGGGAACAAGGGACCCAATCAGCTCCTCAGGCCCTCCATCCGACAGACTGTATCCTCCAAAGCCTTACGAGATATCGGCCGAGTAGGTGTCATGTGGAGGTTATACAGTCATAATACCGGTTTAGATTTTTCCTAAATTATATGACCAAATTTCCTGGACCTCTCGAAATGTGACGCACAATTAGTATAAGATGCTGTATATAAATTCTAATAAAAAATAAATAAAAAAAAAAACAAAAAAAATCAAAAAAACATATAAATAATTAATAATAGGACACATATGTACTACTTCTAAATGCAGTTAGTAAATTGTTTTTGGAATTGTGAAATATGTAAATTTGTAACAAAACTTCGATCTAAATGTAATTTGTTTCTGTGATCAAAGCTGTATTTTCATCATCATAACTCCAGTCTTCAGTGTCACATGATCCTTCAGAAACATTTATTATTATTATCGATGTTGAAAACAGTTGAGCTGCGTACATGTGTTGTAGGATACCGCAATACATTTTTTCAGGACTCTGTGAGGAATAGAAAAGTTTTTAAAAATAACATTATAAAATGAAATATGAGTAGAATGTCTTTATGTCGCCATTAAGGCATCCTGCTAATAAAAGATTATTTCAAAACACAAATAGAATTACATATATTATATTGCAATGCATAATCCAGAAGCAGTTTTGCTTTTTCTGAAAGAGGTACTTTTTTGATACGTTTGCATTAAAACTTTAGAAACGTTGGCAATTGCCTACAGCAGTGAATATATCATATATTTCTGTTGCATTTATGGGAGAAAAATATAGCTGTAAAACATAGTTGTGACTGGTTTTACTGTAGCCACTGTGGTGTATTTTAGTGTCATCATAAAACACATAAAAATCAAGTTGTCAAGTCTGTCAACAAAGTCCGGAAGCTCAAAGAGAATTTTCTACATATGTTGCATGACGGTTAGTTTAAAGCACTAAAAGAGGTTCACCTGTGCTTGTGTGAGCTGCACTACATGTTACAGAAATGATCGGAGTGGCATTTATTGGATATATCAGGCAATTAGAGCCTCATATTCATGCGGTGCTGTGTGATGACTTCATTTCCATTCTAGCAGGTGTCAGAGTTCCAGGAACTGACACTGGACCAGCATGTTTACTAGTGTTGTTGCTCTAATGGCCCCCAAAAAGGTATTCAGACACTTAACATGTCTGAATGTGATTGGATTATTTGAGAATATGAAACCGAGTGCTCTCTTCACTAACTTTTCAGCATTTTTGCCCAATGTTTTGGACATTTTAAATAGATGTATAAAGTCAGTTCACCTTGAGTTCACACAAGTGTAGTTCATTACATAAAGTGTCCCGTTTCCACAAAGTGACCAGTTAAAGGGCTGATATTGTTGTACACTTTGTAAGAAGAATCTGTCTTAAAGTAACAACCGAAACAGATTATGAGTCATTGCTGAGGAGTCAAGCTTCAGTGAAAGCTGTTAAACCTTTTACCCCATGATGGGCTTTTGGCTGCCTTAGAGGATTTAGTAATGAGGCCTTTGATTGGAGCAGCTCATAGGGACTGCGGTAACATTATCCCGGTTAGTGTATTGCTCTAAATATGCTGCAAAGCGAAGATAGCTGCTGGGCTCAGAACTGCTGTCAAATCACCAGCATGACGACACCCCACTGGGACAGTTTCTCTAGAGCTGGGCCTAAACAAACACCAGCCCAGAATCCATCAATACCGCACCAGCTGCACCAGATGCCAGGAGATTTCTGAATGTTCAACAGAGAAGGTTGTAGTGTTTGTATGTAATAGATTACTGGGGTTACAAGCAAAGGCCACCAGTGACTTGGAAGCGATTTCAAAGCACATTTGGACATGATAATATCTATATATTTGTCTAAAAGAACAGGAGGTTTATGTAATGACGATTCAAAGGAAAGTTTGGGGGGAGCTTGTTTGTTTGATCCTGTCAATCATATTTCAAGGATATATACCCTAATTAGCCACTTATCTCACTCCAGCAAGTCCACCTTTATTTTTAAACACTTGTATCATATATTATTACTAATTATCTATTTATTTTTCGGTTACACTTTACTTGAAGGGGCGTGCATAAGACTGACATGACACCTTCATAAGCCTGACATGACACCTACATAATTATGACATGACATGTCATGAATATGAAGTTTTTTATGCATGTTTATATGCATGTTTATGTGTCTTTCGCTCAGTTATGTAATTTTTAATGCTAAGATGACATTGTTTGAGATGTCTTTTTTATGGGCTATGGTTAGGGGTAAGGGTTAGGTTAGGGTTAGGTCAAATAACATCATATTTGCATTAAAAATGACATAACTGAGCGAATGACACTTAAATGACAGTTGTCATAAACATGCATAAAAAACCTCGCCCCCTCCTTCATATTCATGACATGTGTCATTTCATGATTATGAAGGTGTCATGTCAGTATTATGCACACCCCTTCAAGTAAAGTGATACCTATTTCTTTATTCGTAGTCAAGCAGTCAAAGTCTTTCGTAAGCTCTGTTCTCATAGCTCATCCATTATGAGCAGAACATCAAATACTTTTTTTTTCTCACTAGAGAGGCATAATGGAAGTAGTGATCAATAAGTTGACATTAGGGGAGTTCTAGACGTTTTGCTTTTTTTAGTGCATATTTAATTCATAAGACCACTAGGAATTCACATTTTTAAAAAGCAAACAGGCAATAAAATCTGTGTACTCTTTTGCCTCTTCCGTGTGCTGGGTGTGTGGTGTGGTGGGGGGTGTGGTGACCCGAGTAACTTCTCAGTAAATTTATGGACATTTATCCTTCAACCCTAAAACACTACACATGCAAGGCATATGTTCAAAATATGGTGTTAAAACACCTGTCACAATCAGTAAGGAAAAATCGGCTACCGCCACTTTATTTATCGTGTTCCGCAGTACGAATAGAGTAATTACAATAAATGAGGTGACTCTAAACACTAGGTACAAAAAAACCCCTGAACCTGAACCCTAACCTAACCTTAGCCCATGATGTTACATTATATTTAAACTCAGTACTTCTAGCGTAAGTTAACGTTTAGTCTAGGGAGGGCGCTGAGGCAATGTTCGGTCTGGAGGGCAACATGTATCTAGGCCAGAGTTTAGCTCCAACCCTAATGACACAACACCTAAAAACAAAAGCCAATCAATTGAATTTAAAGGACACTCCACATTTTTGAAAATAAGGTCACAATTTCCAACTCCACGCAGAGTTAAAAAACATGTGAGTTTTTACCGTTTCAAATCCATTTCAGCCGATCTCCGGGTCTGGTGGTAGTACTTTTAGCTGCAGCTTAGCAGAGATCATTGAATCTGATTAGACCGTTAACATCTCACTCAAAAATTACCAAAGAGTTTCTATAATTTTCCTATTTAAAACTTGACTCTTCTGTAAATGCATCGTGTACTAAGACTGACGGAAAAAGAAAAGTTGCGATTTTCTAGGCCGATAATGGCTAGAATCTCACTACTCATTCTGGGTAATAATCAAGAAACATTGCTGCCGTACCATGGGCGCAGCGAGGCGCAATGATATTACGCAGCGCTGCAAAAATTGTCACAGCTAGAACTATAAGGAGATGCTAACAGGCTATCAGATCCAATGATCTATAGCTAAGGCTGGCCAGCTAAATTGCTACCGCCAGACGAGTTTGGCTGTAATGGATTAGGAAACGGGTTAAGTAAAACTCAACTGTTTAACTCAGGGGGGAGTGGGAAAATTTGTCTAGTTCAAAAATAGTCGGAGGTTCCTTTAAGATCACTTAAAAAGCTAACAGGCAGTGTGTACACCTTGCATAGCGGTTGGAGCTAAACTCTACAGGGACAAGTAGGGCCCTGACAGGACCGAAGGTTGCCCAGCACGCTGAAGTTAAGTAAGGTGCACATACGTAAAAATAAAGTGCACCCGAAAAATCATTCTCATTAAAAAACACAGTACACTGGGCCGTACTTTTACAGATTTACTCACCCTCAAGTTGTTCCAAAAACTTGTTTATTTCTTTTTTCTACTGCAAACACCCACTAAGATTATTTGATAGTATTTCTCAGTCCCACACCATGAAGTTCAAATAGGGACCCATCAATGGTGTTAACCATAATTCTTTCAAAATATCTTCTTTTTGTTCAAAAACAGCTGAAACTGAAAACGCACCACAGTTGGAAAACAAATTGAATGGGGGAGTAAAGTCTTTATTTTGGAGCCGGGGTGAACTATAGCTTAAAAATTTGTGTCAATCATTTTTGACATATTAACAGTCATTACTGCATTTTAAAATTGAGAACAAATAAATGAAAAGGTTTCATGATTATATTTTGCATACTAATGTTAGTCAACACTTTCTCAAGCACTAGATTTATCCTTAGATAATGCAGGACAAGCTTTAATAGTGACATGGTCAGGATCATAAGCACACAGCAAACAAGACAGTTGATATGGAAAATACACACATTTTATACAAATATACAAAACATATTTCAATAAACTTGGATAAAAACATTAGTAAAATACAACAGTAGTTTAAAATGTACCCCTCATCTACATGACAGTTATGGGGAAAGTATGTCTGGCTGTCTTCTGAGTATTTTCGTGCACTGGACCCTCATTTCTGCTAGAAACAGAAGTGACTGGCAAATCATAAAATAATACAATATTGATCATTGCTGAAAATGTCTGTTATTTTGGGTGGAGGTAGAGGATTGAATATGTGCACGTACATACAGTATTTGATATCAGAGACAAAGGGCAGGAGATGCTCAATATGACAGCTGTAGTCCTGTAGTTGAAAGAGCCAAAAGAGGCACCGCCTGTTTGTTTATTCTATATATGGTCCAGCCTGAAAAGTAAAGCAATTTGAGCTAAATAAGTAAAATTTATGATGCCATTGTTATCAGAATTTGTCCCTTATATGAAATGTATTATTTGAATATATAACATTGACAAAAAGTTTTGGTCAATATGGTATCAGTGTACCATATTGAATGTATCTGTGTACCAATATGGTATCTGTGTCCTCTGTCCCTTTACTTTTGGTATAAAAAGGGTTGTTTTTATACCAATAGTATAGGGACAATACAGATTTCACGAACATTTGACTAAAAATTCACATAAATCACAAGATCTAATAGATAGAAATTGTTTTGCTAACAAACACAAGGCTTTCTATGTTCAAATAAACATACAGTATAAATTAAATGTATTTAGATATAGCTTATAAAGCCGAATTATCATGACGAATATGCTAATAATAGCACACCTATGATTTAATATTATTTGTAAAAAAAATTCTAAATTTTGGAAGGTATATATTATATTAATATGTGTGTGTGTGGGAGGTTTGGGTGGTGTGTGTGTAATTTATAGATTTTAGAATAGTTGGCTTGTAGATTGTGATCAGATTAGTTGTTGGTGCATTTTGTACAACTAGTATGCATATTCTGTTTTACTACCACTAATACTTTGTCACATCAAAATTTACTTTTACCCAAACTAATATATATGTTAAGTTGCAAGTGCATTCCACGTAAGTGCAACACATTTTTTGTTGTTTTTTTGTTTTAGTGATTTAACAGATTTTGTTAATTGTCGCAGGCCACAATGGCTGTGACTGAAGTATCAAATTGTGATGAAAGTAGCATCTTGAAACCACAAATGCAGTGTCTCTCATGCCTTTAAGCTATCAAACAACTATAATGCATCAAATCAATTCCACCAAGCAGCTCTCTAGCATGCAAACTGGGCAATTTTTGTTTTTTTCTAAAAAAATTAGGCTAATTGGTCAGATAAAAAACACTATCAGTGTTCATCACTGCAGCTGCTTCTGCAGGGACTCGGTGTGGACGTGCTGACCTCCCCATTTTCTCCCACCCATCCGTTGGCGTCCTTCACTCGCACCCAGTCCTTACCCACGTAACCTTTGACCTCTCCTACAGAGCACCTCTCACTGGGATCCAGCGCTAACATCCTCCTGAACATCTGCATGCACACAGGTGTGAATCGTTTCCACTGAGATGGCACGGGGGTTTTCTTCGGCGATCTGCGCCAGTCTACAAACTCTTCGTAGAAATCGTCACTGTCGTTGCAGCGCTCCCAGGGGAAGAAGCCTGTGAGGATACAGAAAAGAAGCACGCCAAAGGCCCAGGTGTCTAGAGTGGGCTCCACGCGGAGCGGAGGGGCTTTCACCTCCGTCTGACCTTCCTCCAAGACCATGGTGCAAAGCTCTGGAGCCATATACGGCAGTGTGCCCGATATGAAGCGGATGAAGGTTCCTCGTCTCTGGGTGAGACCAAAGTCGGCCAGTTTGACGCAACGGCACTGGGTGTCCAGCAGCAGTACGTTCTCAGGCTTGATGTCGCGGTGGACCAGACCACGCTGGTGGATGAACTCTAGAGCACAAGTACGCAATTCTGAACGGCACACAGCGCTTCTAGTGAACATCAGGGATGTCCACTGGACGAAAACACAAGAAATGCAGTATAGTATAGTTGTTGATTTATAAAAAACAAAGTTCGCAAATGTACACAAAAAAAAAAAAAAAAAAAACTACTATATTCTCCTGAGACCCAGCGGAAAATACAGTTTTGGAATTTTTCATTTATAATTAAATATTAAATTATTTATTTTTTACCATTATACATTGTTGGAAGCATCACGATACAGCTCACTTTTTTAGTGTTACAGGGCTGTTTTTTTCCAGAACTTGTACCTGTAAATTGATATGGAGAATATGTTGGAAACATACGTTATGATGTTTGTTTTATTAATTAGAAATATCTATTAAATTCAAATAATATATTGAATCAAAAAACTAATAAAGAGTTAAAACTAATAATAAAACTAATAATGTATTGTTTTTATGTTAGCAAACAATTATTAACAGAAATGGGCCAAAATGCTCAGTAATTTATTTTGGTAATAATAGTGTCAACTGTTTAAAAGATCCAACAGTTTGATACTGACACTTTGCATATGTGCAGGCACAAAATTCTCTCAAGACAACATCATTGCATGATAAGTTAAAATATAAGGTTGCATAAGTTTAGGAGCCCCTGTGGCGTTATTGCCACTTTAAATCTTTCCAGTCTTCAGTCTGTCTGGCTTAAGGTTTCACTCTTTATGCTGAAGTAACAGAGACTCATGTGGTGACAGAGAAAAACAGCTGCTCTGATCTTTTACTCACACATTACACCCTCCAAGATTTTCTGAGAGGACATGTGAACATTACCAAAATATGTCAAGCGTACGTCCTTCTCCTTATTCAGTGCGAAAAACATGTGAACATGCCTAGCGTGTGAACGGGCCTGTAGTACATAGCGGTGCAGGGCAGGCCTGGAGTGACTTGAGGGATCTGGAGCTTTATTAGACACATACTGAACAAGTGTTTACTTCAGCTATGGGCACTTTTGATACTTTAGACATAATAAAATAAACTTAAACACACTATAGTTTTTTCCATTTGTGTACTAATAATGTCCAGCAGCAAATATGCATGTATCTGATTCAACCAATGTCACGTTCACAATTCCATTATTTCAAAATATGGAGTCACTCTGCGTTTGATGGCATTTTTATTTAACTTTTTATTTTTTAGATAGATAGATTTTTCATTGCTTTCTTGATGTATCTTCAGCTTTAAAAGCCTTCAGAGGCCATGCATTATTTTTGGTTTGTTTTCTTTTTTGTCTTGACACACTAAAAATCTGTACATCATTCATCATTTCTCTAGTCTGCGACGCATTTAATCAGCATCTGTCAAGCTTCATTCTGTAAACATGCAGATGTCCCGGACCCTTGGGATAAAATATACCACATCTAGAGTCACTATAGTGTCTGTGACGATATATATATATGTGCGTATATATTCTAGTGATAACAGAACTCCAAACCGCTTCACCGTTTGTATCACTCCGCTTGCAATATTTCTCACAACGAGTGTCACGGCGGACGCCCAAATCCACTATAATTTAAAAATAATACTGTTTTTGTGTCATGGAATGTAGTTTTTTATGTTAGGATGTAGTTGTTTAGACATCAAATATGTTGTTTGTAAATAAAGATAACATCTATTTGAAAATTTACTTTGACATTTTGCAGATCAGCTGGCCGTTCCCAGCGCTCAATGAAACCGCTGAGAGCAAACTCACCTACGTGCGGAGTTCTTCGGCTCTGATGTAGTGTTAAACACGAGTTAGTAATTTGTTTGGGTAAGCAACGAGGGCTCGTCTGTGGTCTATTAATTATTAGTGTTCAGAGGCAAATGTGCTAGCCACTTGTATGATGACTGCGTGGTGTGTTCATTAAAATATTATTATTCAATAAATGATTTTTTATATAATTAAATAAGATAGTATTTAATAAATAATATTTTATATTAGGCAAAGGTGTGGTGTGTGTGTGTCCAGCGTTGTGAGTTGATTTGTTAGTTGCATTTGCCCTATGAGATGGCGACAGAGAGATGTTTTTAAGAGTGAGTCGGCAGTAAAGACTTTTATATTGAAAGAGAATGAAACAGGGTTGTAAACAAGGAAGTTATTTTTACTTTCAACAACAGCTTGTAAGACGCAGCCAACAAATGCAGTGAACAGCGCTGTCATTCATACAGGAAATCATCCGTAACAGATGAAAGGATAGTACGACAAAAATATCGCTTTCCTCAGCAGACATTCAAACAAACATTTTATTGTGAATATGAGATTGAGCTAAATAACGAAAGCTGGATCAGATGCAGGGAATCACACTCGCTCAGTCCATCTCTCTTACAATATCTACTATACACAGCTTTTAATACAGTAATACAATAAGCTTTTAATGCAGCAACTCAACATTACTTCGTTACTAGTTCTAAAGTGACATTTCTACATTAGACTGGAAGGCGTGGGCTCAGCTGTAACTCCGTGATAGTTTGTTGGCGGAAGTTTGGGTAGAGGGTCCGCACAAAGCGGGGTTTTAAAGACATACTGTCTTTTTTATTTACACATTGGTGCCGTCGAAACTTGTGTACAAAACGCCACAATATCACCGTAGGCTAGCCTGGCGAATTGGGTGCAGGTGTGTTTGTATCCCCCCCCCAGCACCACTTGGCCTGCGGTCTCGTACCTATGGCCGAATCACAGCTGTGCTGATATACAACCATATCACACTGCTACTCAATCATGTGTAGCTAATCATCATTTCAGTCCTTGGCAGTGCAACTGAAGCAAACAATCTACTATGGGTGGCAAGGCACTGTCAAAAGATCTCCGGCAGTTGTGGACAGGCACAAGTCAGGAGATGGATACAAATTTTTTTTAAAGGCTTTATCAATGCCTAGAAGCACATTGAAGTCTATTATTAAGAAGTGGAAGGTTTTTGGTACAACACAGACCCTCCCTGGATAGGGACGTCGCTCCAAACTGGATGAAAGTGTCAGGAGGAAACTGGTCAGAGAGGCTCTCTGAGGCAACTCTGAAGCAGTAGGAATTTATGACAAAGAGTGGTCATTGTGTGCATGTGACAACAATATCACAAATTCTCCACAAATGTGGCTTGTATGGGAGGGTTTCAAGAAAAAATCCGCTCCTCAAGAAAGTCCACAAGCAGTCAGGCTGAGCTTTGCCAAAACACACCGTGAAGATACTGAGGCAGATGAGACTAAAATTGAAATATTTGGCCTCAACACCAAACTATATGTCTGGCAGAAATCCAGTACAGCTCACCATCCAAATAACAGCATTCCTCCAGTAAAGCATGGAGGTGGTGATATCCTGTTATGGGGGTGTTTCTCTGCAGCAGGGACTGGAGCACTTTTCAGGATAGAAGGAAAAATGGATGGAGCAAAATCCGCTGCCCTCTGCCAGAAAGTTGTCAATGGGAAGACGGTTTACCTTCCAACATGACAATCACCCAAAGCACACAGCAAAACTGAGCACATAGTGGTTAAAGGAGAAAAAGGTGAATGTACTTGCATGGCCCAGTCAAAGCCCAGACTTAAACCCCATTGAAAATATGTAGAATGACTTGAAGACTGCAGTCCACAAAAGCTCACCATCAAATTGAACTGAACTTGAGCAGTTGTGCAAGGAAGAATGGGCAAATATTGCAAAGTCTAGATGAGCAAAGTTAGCAGAGACATATCCCAAAACAGGGACTAAAGCGCTGGTAATAAAAGCAAAGAACGGTGTTTTCAACAAACAAATATACTGAACACAAGGGGTGATCCTTGTTTCCAAAGCAGTGATTCTGTTTTGTTATTTTTTTCTGACAGGTGAGTGTCTTACTTTCACGTAGTAAAAGTGTGGAGATAAGTAATACATCTGGCTGAACAAACCTGTGTCAGTCTTCATTCAGGCTCGCAATAGGCAACAAAAGTGATGAGTTTAAAGGGGAGGGGGGGGTGATTCTTTTCTAGACAAAAAATTTCCTTGATAAGATAAACACAAGCTGGCCCTCTTGGACTTACTATAAAATAACACAAAATAATTAATGTGCATTAAGTGACAAAATTAAGGAAAACAAAGATAATAACATAAAAAGGCAATTGAAAGCGAATGATGAAAAAACAATGAATATGAATGCATTGTAAAAAAAAAAAATTGTTTTAGTGTTGTGAGTTTTAATAAAAAAACAAAACCTTCTGGGGACATTTTTTTTGTTTTTTAAAAGTAGCCCATATTAATTGAAGTAAGAAAGAATGTGAATGAAGGGAAAGATCTCATGATGTTTGAGTACCCACCCGTGGCTGGATGATGGCAAACAGGTCCCGTCCTGTGACAAGCTCCTGGGCAAATCCGTAGTGCTCGTTGGACTGGAAGGCAATTCCAAACAATCCCACGATGCAGGGGTGGCAAGACAGATGCAAGGAGATGCAGTATTCTCTCAGGAAGCCCTGTATTTTGGTCGAGGCCTTGGGCAGCACTTTCAGAGCCATTGGAGTCCCTGTGATACAATCAGCAGTGAAAAAGAAACAAGATCAGACGACTTTCGGTCTTCCTAAAAGGTGCTCTGGAGACACATAACATGACGTACAGTCTTTAGATTGTAGTGGAACGTATTTTCACAGCTGTTTGGATAATATCTTGGCATTACGATCTGTGGGAGTGCAAAAGAGGAGGTAGTGTTTCATTTAAATAGCAGTATCTCATTGCTGCACTGGTTAAACAGTTCCCTGCAATACTGTTACACACACTATGGTAATGAATGATTCCCACGTTCACGTGAGTATATACATTATATACATGTTACTCAAAAAATACATGGTATTATTATTATTACATCCAAAGAACCATACTAATAACTTTTTTTTTTTTAGTAATTATGGTTTATCATTTCAAACAGTATTGCTCTGCATTACCATAGATATGTATAGATACATATCGATGGGCATTACAGCCTTGACGTGTTCAAACGATCGTGCAGGTAAATATATACTGTATATACAGGTAAAATCATAAAATAATGCCAACTTTCAAATCAGTAGACCTATTTAATATTTGGTCAGTGTAATCCTTTCAGGATGATACAAGACACCAAAGGGGTTAATTAAAATGCTGTTGTTTTAATGAAGAAGAAAAAAAGAGAAAGTTGAAATTACTGAACATAGTCACTTACTGAACATCGACACTTATATGTATTTTGGAGCTTGCTGCACTTGCTTGTACAAAACAAAATTAGTGGCTTCCTAAGACTAAGACAGTCAAGTATCTGGCTGACGTACCCTTGCAGCGGTGGGTGACCAGCAGCACACGGCCATACTTGCCGCGGCCGATCTCTTTAATGATGTTGAAATGTTCTTTAATCTCGAGCTGACATAAGCTCTGAGATGTCAACTCCATCAGCTCGTCTATCAGACTGCTGCCCTCCTCCACTGAGCCCAGTTCAATCATTGCTCTGACTGTCCTTGAAAAAAAGGGGGAAAAATTCAGCAAACTCTGTTCCATTTAGAGTGTGTAAACATTCACAATGCCTTTCCATATGAATTGTGCCCAGCTTTTATTTATATGATTACAGATATAGAAGTATGTAGAAGTATTTACTGCCAAGTACATTTCTGAAAACTGGTCAATGTTTTAGCATATTTCCTTTAAAAAAAAAGGACACTTTACATTGCTGTTGTCATGTTGCAGTGTAATATTTAAGTTTAAGTATTACCATTTATTTACATGTAAAATAAGTATAACATTGTACAGCATCTCCAAAATCTATGCTGCATAGTGTATCCAAAGTATAAAGTATTATCAAAAATGTAGTCTAGTTTAAATACAAATACAAATCAGAAACCTATAAAACTAGAAATGGCATCACAGGGAGAGACTGTAGAGTAGACCTTCATGACTGTGAATCAATTTCAGCAGGCCCAACATAAAATCAAATATATTTCTATTAAAAACAAGCAAAAAAAGGCAGCTGCATTTTAAACTGAAAATGTGAAAGTTTTCCTTTTTATCATCTTGAGGAAAACATGTAATTGGCCCTAATACAAAAACATTATTATTATTATTTACTGTACATAACATAAATTCTAAATAAATAATTTAAAATAATAGATGTTATTACAGACTGAAAATGGATTATTAGCTTTTCAAATTATTGTATTGTGCATGCAATAGCTGAGTGTTTCTGTTTGTCCTCGTCACTCATCACTGAACAATCAACACATTCCTCCTCAACACTCACTACATACATTCCTTCTCTTGTAAAGCTCAGGCGCTTTCTGTACTCTGATACTCTGTGTGTGCATACAAAACGTTTGTACAATATGTATGTTTGGCATGTGAGATTATTAGTGTGCGGTTATGAGCTCTTTCTTCCTTTTCAACTTCCTAATTTAAGCAGGTTTTTGTAAGTTACATTACATGACTGTTTGTTATTCCAATGAAAAATAATAATACTTTTTTATGTTTACTGAATAGAAAAAAAAGAAAACATAATTGCATGCATGATGCTATTAATTTCTTTGCTTTTTAACCTTTTTTAAAGCTATATTTTTCAAGGTAAATGACCAATTATTAATTAAAACTTAGTAATAAACGAATCAATCAAATGATATGTATTTTTTGTTGTTGTTGCAGAAACCATTTCAAGTCATTTAAAATTTCAAAGTCAATTCTATTTAAAGCTAACAAAAATGCAGTTTTCCATTAAATTCATCAGTGTCATCCACTGCATTGTAAAATTATAAAAGCGATGCAAATGTTCACAGACTAGCATAAAAACAATATTCATATGCATGCACAATAATGCACAGAATTTAACTATTGACAAATCTGCCATTGTCAGCTGTGTATTAATGTCTCTCTATTTGCTCTTCTCTCACCTCTCTGCAGCTGTGGAAAGGATCAGGGTCACCCAGACGCACAGCAATATCAGCAGTGCTGCAGCCAAAGCCGATGCAGAGTGCTGGGAGTGAAGACTCCTGTTCTAACAAGGGCTTTGAGCTCCTGGAAAGCTTTATATGGACGAAGCACTCACTCTGGGAAGAGTTACACTTCTGTGGTGTTGACTCCACCCGCATGCAGCACACATAAACACATGTTCACTCACATATATCAGACACATAAAACTGAGACTTGATATCATATATTCCCAGATATGTTATGTACATTCAGACTCAAACTGAGTTGGCCTAGTTATGATGAAAACACTGGATACATAACTTCAGAATTGGCTTGTTAGATGTGGAGAAGTTAATAATAAGACCCCTGAAACATGCACTTTTGTATTAGGAATATGGTCACGTATGTGCGTTTATGCACGTATGCAGTGTGTCTATCTTTTTAAAGAACAGTTTATCATTCTGATCGAAAGAGACATACTCTCACAGCACCATCAGATTCTATTCCTATCACCATTCAGCAGTGCTTTTATCAAATAGACGCAATGCTATTTATAAGAACAGCATGACACAACCAAAATAATTATCCGATTCATTTGTAGTCAATGAATAGTTTCAATAAACAAAAATAATTGTTTTACAAAAAAATTTGAATATGTATTCAAATCTCTTACAACGTTTTTTAATGAAATTTCTCATGTCTATAAAATAATTTCAGTTTTATTCATTTTACAAATTATTTTCTATAATTATCAGTATTCAACTAAATTAATTTAAATTGTTTAAATTCTTTCAGATTTGTCCGTTAAATGTTCATAATTTTCACCAGAAACTTGCTTAGTATATTAAATGTAACACTTTGAAGTGGAAAAACTAAAATAGTATTTCCTTGTAAAAAGCAATTCACAAATCTTATTTACTCCTTTGAAAAAATAATTTTTAACAGTGTAGGTTGAAGAGGTTGATTTTTATTAAAACTTTATTTTTTTGTCAGTTCATTTAAAAATGCTCTTGGAAACATTTTAGCATACCTTCATCATTACTTTATCTTTATTTTATTTTTTTTCCATTTCCTGTATGTTTCCTGGGACTTGTATCCCAGATCCAGACTTTCAATTACTGTAGATTAAAGGCCATGAGCAGGAAGGTCATTGGTTCTTACTTAATCAGTCATATTAGTGACCACCTTGACACTGAGTTATGTCATGGTGGTTGAGATCTCTTAGACACTGAGACAGTATTAAGGGTGCCAGTTTCTTGGGAGGCCAGCGGGAATGGAATTACAGTTCAGTGTGGACAGACGCTCA
This sequence comes from Sinocyclocheilus anophthalmus, assembly GCA_018155175.1. Taxonomy (NCBI): domain Eukaryota; kingdom Metazoa; phylum Chordata; class Actinopteri; order Cypriniformes; family Cyprinidae; genus Sinocyclocheilus; species Sinocyclocheilus anophthalmus. The sequence continues at coordinate 161,863 of JADLZN010011038.1, forward strand.
GCCAAAACCTGCTGCTACATATTATATATTATCCAAAATATTCATCACATGCAACATGCTACTTGTCTTCAGTGACCTAGAATGTGCTTAGCAAATTAAAAACAAAAACAGTTCACAAAATTACTATAATGGTTTCAGTGAGATAATCTTAGTTCATCACCACAGGAATGCTAATTTGGGGTGAAAATCACTGACTGGATTTGAAAGCGATCCCACTGCAGAGTGGGAGGGAAGCTACACAGACGGAGTAATATTGTTCACATGCTTTTCAAAAGATAAAGTACTATCGAGGATGGCACCCAGACTTTTAACCTGAATAGATGGGGAGATTATAGAGTTATCAACAGAAAGTGAAAAACTATTGGATTTTGACAAATTAGATTTGGTACCAACAAGGAGAACTTCTGCTTTTCAATATTCAGCTTGAGAAAGTTACGCGAAAACCAGGATTTAATCTATTCTAAGCAACCCAAAAGAGAGGAAGAAAAAACGGTAGAATTTGTCTTAGAAGACAGATAAAGCTGGGTGTCGTCGGCATAGCAATGAAAACTGATGCCATATTTCCTAAAAATGTAACCAAGGGTAGTAAATAAATAATAAATAAAAGAGGGCCCAAAACAGAACCTTGAGGAACACCAGCTGTAACAGGTGAGACATATGGTATGAAATTTTTAAGTTGAACAAAGTGTGTGCGCCCAGAGAGATAAGATCTGAACCAACTAAGAGGGACACCAGTAATATCTATAGAGAGTAGTCTATCTAAAAGAACTTGATGAGAAATTGTATCAAAGGCCGCGGTTAAATCGAGTAGAATGAGTATAGTTAAAAGTCCAGAATCAGCTGACATCAGCAAATCATTAACAACTTTTACCATGGCAGTCTCTGTACTATGCAAAGGGCGGAAACCTGTTTTCCAAACAGGCTATTTTTTTAAAAGATGGGAATGAACCTGAGATGCAACAACTTTTTCCTAAATTTTTGAGAGAAAGGGCAAATTGGAAATTGGCTTCATATTCACTAAAGTGTAACCTTAACAAGGAGGAAGATATGACTGCAGGTCTGCAATGTTGTTCTCATGTTCCCCAGGTGCCATGGTAATTAATTAGGGTGAAGTCAAAGGAACGCTATCAGCGTTTTTTTTTTTTTTTTTTTTTTAACTTGAAAAGTGAAGGTGACTCTCTGTCCAATTAATGGTCTAACTGAGTGCAGAGTCTCAATAGGAGGCATTAGATTACATTAGATCAGACTAATGACCTACAGCCTTTTTTTCCCCACACAGAGACGGTTTGTACCAAAGTTCCCTTAGGTGCTGCCTCTCCTGCTGGTTAAAGTAGTTAAAGTTAACTGTAATTTAGCACTCTTTTTAAATAAATGGTATGTTAAAATAATAATTGTATCTTTTACAAATATAAAAAACAATGACACTTAAAATGATATGATTTGAATTTTATAGCTGATACCATACAATTACTAGTTGATTTAGTTGTTGTTTTTTTTGCAGAAGGAAATACAGAAACAAAGAATAGATGAACAAAATAAACAGATATGCTTGAAAATATAAGTGAATAGGTAAAAGGAATAAGCAAAATAAATCATATGAGCAATGTAATAATGTGAAAATTCATGTTAATTAATTAGGGTCTTTATGTTAAATAAAATATACAAATATATACACTATTGTTCAAAAGTTTGGGGTCTGTAAATTTTTTCTAAGTTTTGAATAAAGTCTTATGTCCTTTGAGGCCATAATATTTTTATTTGGCCAAAAATAAAGTAAAACATTATAATCATGTGAAATTTGATTACAATTTAAAATAACCATTTTCTAACTGAATATATTTTAAAATGTAATCCATTCCTGTGATGGCAAATCTGATTTATCATCAGCCATAAGGAAGTTCTTAAGGATTAAACAATCCTATCAGAAATCATTCTGATATGCTGACTTAAAAAATGGTGCTCAAAAAATAAATCTTCATACTATCACAGTTGAAAAACAGTTGTGCTTCTTAATATTTTCGTAAAAACCATGATACAAATAATGCACAAATAATATAAAGTAGTCCTATACTTTTTGTCAAGTCTAGCAAGACAGTGTTTTTGGTCAGGTTCTCATAGCCTGAATGCAGAATTTGGGGATGATTGTAGAGATTTTCAAAATGTTTTATATTCTAAATTGTAACATGAAAAGGAATTTATAATTTGGCATTCAACTCATGTCAGCTTATGCTAACATCTTCTGTTTCTCTGTAGTGTCAGGAATGCATTTTAATTAAGCTTTAGTAAGTTATGACTCGTTTCTCATAACTTGCACAAACAAGTGATCAGTGTGTTCAGAGAATTAGCATCATCAAAAACAATAGATCACAGTGTCGGAAAGGAATAGGATCGACAATGATACATGAAAAATGTCACAAATTTTATTGCACTATTGGCAAGTATAAGTACTGGGGTGGCAGTGGTGGCTTGCTGGGTAGCATTGTCACCTCACAGCAAGAAGGTCCTGGGTTTGAGTCCTGGTTGAGCCGCAGGAGGCCTTTATTTATGGAGCTTGCACACTCTCAGAAAAAAAGGTAGAAAAGCTTTTGCTGGGGCTGTACCTTTTCAAAAGGTACACCTTTGTACCTAAAGGGTCCATATTGGTAACTTAAATGTAGCAAAAAGAGTACTGAAAGTTAACACCCCCCAGTGAAGCTTTGTACCTTTTTTTTTTTTTTTTGAGAGTGCATGGACTCCCCGTGTTAGTGTGGATTTCTTCCACATCATAGGTAAATTGGACACACAAAAGAAAAATCCGTTTTGAGAATAGATTGATGGATGGAAGTGTAAGTACTGCAATAAAGATAGAAGCTAAATGAGTAAACCTATTTTTAAGGCACATATGTTGACTAACTTTTGTCCCAAAGCAGCTGTCAGTCCAGATGAATTGGGGTAATTCACTTTATTTAAAAATGGTGTTTGTTCTCATATCCCTTTTTGGTTCATTTCAAGTACAATGGATTATTCAGAATGTCTCTTTTCTATTCAAATGCACTCCAGAAAACTTTCCAATAATTATGCCCTCGAAAAGACAGGCTAGAAATAGGCCTACATCCTTTTCTTTGTGTGTGTGTTTTTTTTTGTATGATTATTGACTACTGCAGTTCATGGTGCAAACTGATGCCTGTATCCAACGAGCAGATCCAGGTGAGGTTCAATATGTTTTTTTTTCCACTGCCTCTCCTGCCATCGGCTAGCCTTCTGAGAATGGTCTTTTATGGTGTGTTTAACTTTACAGTATCTGGTCTCCATTGTGTCCTCTTCTACAGAGTGCACCACCTGTTCTATAATCTCCTCCGCAGCCTAGCAGGCACTACACACACCAACGGTACTGAATTCTCAGCGGGTCGCTCACACACATGCACAGTTGCTCTCCTGTACACGCTTCCATCTCTGGGGCTTTTTTGTTGGCCTGCTTCTTTGTCCAGCATTCAGTCTCATTCAGTATTTCTCTCTCTTTCTCCTTTAATAAGTCAGGAGATGTAGAGGAAGCCTGGCAGAGTGCTCAGGGAAGCACAGTCCCGCTGGTCCCTCTCCGTCTCCTCCTTTTTCAGAGGGGATGGCACGGCTTGGTGCCGGCATCCAGGCTTGTGTTCCACAGCTAAGTGAAATTTAATGAGCGGGGACATCCACTTTATGAGCAGAAATCTGGACTGGGAGTGAGGGCTCCAGGGGCGTACAACATAGAAGAAATGGAAAGTGGCTCTTTGACTCAATGTTCTCTGACACACTCCCTGAGGACGAACGGAGTGGGAATATACGGCACCTTCAATTAGAGTTTCAAAATGTAACAGTACTGCTCCTGTAATGACGTCTGAGTGTGCACATAAGGTTTTGAAGATGTAGTTGAAAGATGTAGCTTATTACCAGAGCATAGTTTTCAAAAAACTTTACACTAGTAATTCTTTTGTAATTCTTTTTAAAAGCTAGGGATAGCAACTATATTGGCTGATATCTCTCGAGTGATCTAAGAAGGATCATGTCATTCCAAACCTGTGTGATTTACCAGTAGTTTCTTCTGCAGAATATTAAAGGGGTCATATGATGCGATTTCAAGTTTTCCTTTCTCTTCGGCGTGTTACAAGCTCTTGGTGCATAAACAAGATCTGCAAAGTTGCAAAGACTAAAGTCTCAAAACCAAAGAAATATTCTTCATCAAAGTTAAGACTCTGCCACAACCCCCTAAAACGGCTCGTTCTAACACGCCCACACATATCTACCTCACTATGTGGAAATATTTGCATAATGCCGCCCAAATGTGCAGCAAAGAAAGAAGGTGTGGTTTCAGTAACCGCAGTTAGTGTTGAAGCAGCATGTCAGGGAGACGCTGTGTGTTTCAGTGCGAAAGCAAAAGCACTTTATTTGGCCTTCCGAAAGTAGATGCATTTAGATTACTTTTATTTACAAACAGAACAGCAATGCATTTTATGGAACCGTTTCGTGAACCTAGGAGAGGAGGTTCTGACTTTGCTATGACAATCTGGCTTTTCTGAATCAGCTACTGTTTTGTTATAGTTTAAGTATTTGCTATTGACTGCTGTTCAAATGCGGAGTTTTGCGCATCGTGTGTGGGGGTTGTGTGTGCACGCGAGCGAGGAGAGAGAGATGAGAGCCAATAAGCTGGCGCGAGAGTTAGATAGAGAGAATGACGAGCGCGTGGGCGACGGAGGGACGAGAGCTTTGAGAGAGGAGAGCGGAGAGAGAGAGGAGAGAGGGGGGGGGGGTCACATCACAAACACGTACCAGCATCATCATTGTGTCTGTCACGCGACTCTGTTCTCCTTTTGGGCTCTGACTTTACATTTATTTTGAAAGATGAAGATCACGATTATGGTAAGGGGCGTTTTATCTTTTATGTTTTAGTTTTTGATATGTTTTTTTACATTTCCGACGTGTGTTTGTGGTGTTCGGCCAATCACAATGCTTTGGTTCAGCTGGCCAATCAGAGCAGACTGCGGTTGTCGGAA